>VWYI01012384.1:0-45709 GCA_013399455.1 Anthoscopus minutus | reverse complement strand
GGCATAAACTTTTCTTTTTCTAATTCCATTACAATATAAGAAATGTTATAAGTAACCATGCATGGGCAATATAAAACGTAGCCTTATTTTGAAAGTGTTAAAGAGGATTTTTTTCCTATAATATCCATCAAATACATCTGGTTTTATCTAAGCAGTTTTAAGCAGAATTGCCTCCAAATGTGCCATAAGAGCACATGAACAGTAACAACAGATTAAATTTTCTGTACCTCAGAGAATTGTGTGCCTATAACTAAGATCATAAAAGCAGGCAGCTATCACAGCAGGGGAATGGGCAACAAAACAACCATTCTGCCCCCAGACATTGCTGCTACCTCTTCTGAGCAACTACCTTTCTTCCCACCTCCTGTAAACCCCACTTTGACAAGACATGCCTCTGGACTGTGCTCTGCTCCTGTAGCCAAACCATATTGGAACAGCTCAGTACAAGGGAAGAGGGAAAATCTATCTTTGGAGGAAAGGAATTTCAGTTACTTTAGAAAAGATGTAAGGCTACATTTTGTTATTTTAATTGTGATGATGGTTAAGAGAAGAATGGGTGTGTGTAACCAGGAGCATGATGGAGATACGAGCTCTGAGGAGTCCAGCAGGTTCATTATATTGTGCACCCCTCTGGGAATTAGCTTTCTATTGCAGTTTATCCATAGTCAAATCTATTTCCCTGTGTCACAGTAGAGTCATGGCTCTGGCATATACTCGCCTCCTTGCACAGCTAGAGAATATCTTATGAGCTCTGCAACTCCAGGATTGGTATTTTGGGGTGAGCATCACGGAGATTTGGCAACGAGAGCATGCAAAAAACTTTATTTTTTTCAAGTACCACCCCATATCCTATGGCTTAGACCTAATTAAGCTTTTCCTGTGACTACAGCACCAAAATACCAGGTTTCCAACAGGAGTTTGGAGGCTCAGTTAGTGCCTTGATTTTACATCATTTGCTTCAGGTTGCTGCATTTCCTATCTGAAAAAATAAGTGCATTTTAAAGAATGATTTCTCATTCTGCTATGTTGATGTTTTAGCAAGAGCTGGCCCAAGCAAAGAACAAGCTTTCAAGAAATGGAAACTGTTCATCCAGTGACATTTCAGGCAGCCCACAGAAGCACTAAACACTGAAGAATTTGGCAGTGCAAAGGTGGCCAAAGTGGCAACTTTGGTTTCCAGTTGTGCATTTCTAACATAATCCCCCCATCTGTAGCTCATGCTGTTTGACAACATTTTAGGGACAGAACTCCTGATGCCATCTCTAGGTACTAAGGGTCTTCAACCTCTCCTTTTCCTCCAATTAATTCTACATCTTTAAGGCAGTACTATAATGAGCATATCCTGTGCAGCACATTCCTAAACAGAGCAAGTACAGTCATACAAACAATCCCTTGCAGATATTTGTCTCTGGTCTTTGAGGGAATGCCTTGCCATTGACATGCTGTGTTTTTTTAGGCTTTGTGCACATTGTCAGGTTGCATCACACTGTCTCTTCCTGTGACAAAATAAGACCTGGAAAGTATGTGTCAGGGGTTGAAAATATATTAATATTGGATCTGTTTTATAAAGCAAAATGCACTTGGCTTTTCTTGATTTTCTTCAACTGCTAGCCAAGTTATATCTGTGACTGACAATTCTCTATCCAGTCTGTTAGTCTTTTATATCTGTGGTTTGTCCTGCATGTCTCATTAATTCTCCTAATGTAATGACATTACCCTGGTTCAGTTCCTCTCATGAACTTTGCTTTATTTCTTTAGCAGAGAAAAAACCTGCCTAATCTGCATCAGTTCCTGTATATTTAAAATGAATTAATGTTCTGACACCAAATAGCATTTAAAGAGGAGTCTGATGTAATCCACATAGTAGTATTAATTTAGCAGAAATTAAATGCACAGCCTATGTCCTATCTAACAAGGGGAAAAGATGTTGAAAAAGGAGCTCAGCTTCTGTCTTGAGAGTCTGTTGCATTTTTATAAAGAATCTTTCTGACTTCCAGCTAGAGTAGATCATAAATCATCTAGCAGAACAACCTGAGTCACTAATCTCTTTTATAGGATGAAAATGAAGTTATTTATAACTTTTCTGGGGCATTTTGATCTCAGAGAGATGATTTTCACCTGTCTGGTGGCAGGATCCAAGGTCCTTTCTCTGGGGATGCCAACCCCATATTACACCACTAACTTGCATCTACATCCATGCTTGACAGTGCTTAAAAAGTTAATAAATGCAATAGTAATCTTTTCCATTTTACATATGTGACTTGATATTTTGTGTCCCCAGAGTCTGTTCTCAAATAGTAGCTGCTAGTTCTCCCTTTCGGGTATATTTCTCAGACTCCACAGAAACTGGTAAACATCTTCAGATGTCTAAAGTTGTCCTCCTAGGGAATAAAATCACTTTTTTTATTTTGACATCCCATGGCCTTACTGCTGCTTCCTGACATATTGATTAGTCTGTTTACAGTTTCAGAAAAACAAGGGCTTGAAAGACCTCCAATTTCAACTGTAGGCTTTGCCTTTGAGTTGTATCTACATACAGGATAGTTTAATAGCCTGTTACTCTCAGCTGCAAATTTTAATTCTTATCTGTTCTTCCTTCTGCCTGAAAGTAATCTTGCCCCTATTTCTCTCACAAAAAGCTGTATTGTTGATATTCTTTCAAATCTAAATACTTTCCAGTTGTCACACAAAGAGTGATGATATTTGGTGAGTGCATTCTAACAAGATTCTTTGTTTCCATGAAAAGCTCACAATGCATTTGTTTTAAATAATCTTTTTTACAGAACAACTTTATACTCATTTCTGTACAGCTGCCTATCCCTATAAAAATGCATAAACTTTACTGAAGATTCTTACAGTGTATGAAAGCAGTGGAAGAAGTAGAAGTATGTCAAGAACAGAAATGAGTCTATGCAAGTATCTGACAGATACAATTCTATACTTGGTAAATACTGCACTTTGCTGGTCAATCAGTGAGTAAATTGTTCTGCTACATACAAGACCCATTCCAAGGCCCCTTCCTGTGGGGTTCCATGGCATCAGAATCAAATCCAGGGAGATCTGGTGACCAGCATGAGACAGAACGAGACAGGTTTCTGCTTGTTTAATCTCAAAGATCCATTTATTGGGGCAGGAACAAACTCAGCTTACAGGAACAAACTCAGCTTAACCCAGAGGCAGAGAACCCCAGACAGGGGCAGGCTGGTGAGATTTATCGAGGAAGGGTGGAGTTTTACCTTTCCTGGGCTTAGAAGATGCCTCCCCCAAGGCAGAGGGGTGGGGTCCACTCTTCCCAGGACTCAAAGCCATGGCTCTCACTTTAACAATGACCAAAACTTTGCCTCTCCCGGGCAGGGGCACCCCACACTTTCCTAGTATTTAAATGTTCGGGGTATTCCCTTTTTCCTCATGAGTACTGGAAAAGAATCAGGCAGAAATCCAGTTCTGACTTTTATTAGCAGGTTTGTATGTTGACTCATTGGAGGGAACGCTGATCTAGATTACAAATGCTATTGATGCTTTCTTTGAATCAGAAGGTTTTGCAAAACAAACATAACAGACGTTTTGGGGGGAAAACCCCCACTTTAAGAGCACATCTTGAATAGTCAATTCAAATTCTCTTACAATTATTCTTAATAGTCTCACTACAAGGCAAGTGGAAAATAATGGTGGCCATATTTAAGAAGATCATACAGGAGTGTACAGAAATACATTTAAAGTACTTTATTTCTGTTTTCATTTATAGAGGAGCACAAGGTATGGAAGAATGTGTTCATGCTCCAGATTATCTTCCACAAATCTTGAAAAACATGCTCTACTAAGAGGAAGAAGTCTTGGGTTGGAATCCTTGTGGCAGGCAGATTTCAGGAGAAATGTGGGAAGCTTATGGACATATTTATGTGCAGTGATTGTGTCACCTGGGTCAGCAGAGCAGTAGGAAGTTTTTCTGTATTAGCACAGTCAGGGCATGATAGGAACTGTCTCTGCTTACTTTTGCAGCTAAATTCACTGTCAGCAAGTGGTTTCACAGCCTATCCAGCTGGTTTCTGTTAAAAATAATAATTTCTGCCTCAATTAGACTAGGCTGATTGATCTGCTGCTAAAGAAAGGCTGGACAGAAAAAGGGAGCAGTGGCTGCTTATGAGTTGGTGCTTCAGATTATCCACTGAATTCACAGTTTTTAATCAAGTGATGAGTCTATTTCTGAAAAGTGATTCAGGCTCAGTTTTTACCTTTTCTTGGGGAACCACTGTGACAGCGTTCAAACCTGGCAATTGCTGTTGATGAGCTCTTTTCTTGCTGCCTCTCGTGCCTTTATCACACCAGGATGCACTTTAGATACTAACAGGAACTGCGGCTACAGCCTGCTCATGCCTCATTCAGTACCTCAGTTACCATGTAATGTCTAAATTGAAACAATAGGCACTACCTCTTGTCTAAATCAAAATCTTTCAAATGTTGAAAAATTCCCCTCCTGCAAAACTGGGAAGTAACTAAAACAGGTGCAGCTGGGTGGTTTTGTGTGCTCTATGGTTATGAGCTCCTCTGAGGAGCACTCAAGAGTGTTGTCAATTGTGATTCAAGTAGCTGGAGTAATGTGTTCTTTTACAGCTTCTTATCACACTGAGTTTAAATCTATTCACTGAACCTTTAAAATAATGTTCCACTTTCAGTTTTAAACAAAGGTAGTTAGACAGCAGAGACCAGAAGTGTAGCAATACAATTTGGGTGCTGTGAACTCATGCCTTTGTTCCAAGCTGATGTACTGAGGTGTAGCTGAATTCTGTTTAAAAGCAAACCAAAAAAAAAATTGCATTCAAAAATGTCAGCCCGTTAGATCAGGCTGAACTGAGCACTGTGAAACCTCATCACTGCAAATGCACTAAACACTTCCCATAATTATGATACAAACTTTTATCATAATAAATTTTTAAGATTTTGTTCACAATACAAGGGACTGAAAATGAGTTTGCATAAATGACATTAATTTTGTTGTAAGGTTACATACAGATTGCCATAACAGTCATGTTATCAGAAAACAATCAGTATATTTTACCTCTTTCTACTGAGTTTTTTTACTCCCCTGTGGCAACAGCACAGTTTTGAGCCTTCAGATTGACAACAGAGACTTTGGCCATTTGAACAAAGAGAGTCTGCATTTAAACTGTGGGTGTTGGAATACTCCCAAATGCCTGGATACAGAAGTTCACCCAGCTAAGATGTAGCTGTTAGATGTGGCTTTGCCCTGATTTGTCCATTACATCTGGTCTTTCATTGAAGGCAATCCACATGTACTCACCAGGCAGGAGACAAGACATCCTCTAGTCACAGCCCAGTCTAGATTTTACCTGATGGTGCTCTGTTGATTCCTTTCCCCATGCCCTTCTCATCCCCTGACCATACTGGTTTCCTTATCCATCCAGCTTCAGTCTTATTTCCTCTAGCTCCTCTCCTCTACTCCTCCCAGCTGTTGTGTCCTCTTGTAGCCAGTTCTTTTTCAGGTGCCCTATCACTTCTCAGGGCCTTTCTGTCTGTGCCTTCTGTCTCACATACACATTTTCTTATTTTATTCTTTCTTGCTTTCACCAACACCTACAGAAGATATCTCAGCCTCTTTCATTTCCTTATCTACACTGTTGTCTCAGTCAGTCTCAGTTCTTCCCAATGCCTTCTCTTCATCTCCTCTCCACTGTTACCCCTCACCTCTTCTCCCTCTTTTGCAGTCCTAGCTTTTCCCGTTCTCCATTTAATGTCTGTAGGTGCCCAGTTCTGTCACTGGGACTGGTATGATACCGCAGTTCTCACCTCCTTGTCCAGCTTGTCAATATTCCTTTTACACCTCCATTCCATTACTCCATGATACACCTGCTGCCTTCAAGGACAGTGATCCTGACAAGTCATATCGAGGCTTTGTTTCCCTAGCAAGTGTATAGATAACATTCTTTCTTTTTACTATTGAAGAGAAGATTCTTGATAATGTTTTGCCTTTTCTCTTTATGTTTGCTGGCATAATTCTAGAAGTTTTTTTCCCCCAATCAATTCTACACAATGAAAAATAAAATGGCCACTTTCTAGCTCTTGCTTGACTTTTCTTATAGCCAATTAGGTTGAAGCCATGTCCCACAGACTCCATAATTCATCTAAACCTCTTGTTTTCACTCAAAGAAAAAAGAACAAGGGGGAAAACTGCTAAAACTGTTCTGTGATGCTGAGACAGTAAAGAAGAAAATAAAGTGATCATTGTTCACAAGTTAAGAAATCCCATTTTGTGAATATAGTCAGGGCACAAATGGACACTGTGACACCACTGACCCTCCTAGGGTTCTTAAGCTTTTTAAATGTTGAAGCCATCTTCAACTTAGTTAATTTAAACATAGTCCATTCTAAGTTATATTTTTAGGGAACACTCCTGTGGGGTTGTATCCATGCTTCCTTTGTTAGAAGTTGTAAAAATACCTGCAAAAACAGCTCCAGAGTGCTGCCTTCTGCACAGGAAAAGGTGGGGGTTTTGACAATTATTTCCTAGTTAGGGCTTTCTCTTTTAAGAGTAGTAGATCTCCAAGTACATGCTGAATTAAATACTATTTAAATCTCTCCAAATGAGACACAGAAGTGGGGAGTATGAATTTAATAGTTCAAACCAGGATGCTAATTTGATAACAACCACAGCAAGATTCCCAGCATTTTGCAGCATTTTGCAAACCAAGGTCTGATATTTGTGCCAATCACAGAGGATGAAAGGGAAATATGAAATAAAGATTGTACCAGTGTTTTGCAAGTACATGGGAATGAATTTAAGATGAGTATAAATGAGTTATCAAATGTCATACTCTACAACTCCAAAGAAGTTTTAAAAACTTAAAAGTTAACATTGCTTTAAAACCTGCAAAAAACCATTTGGCTCCCTCTGCCATTCCACATAAAACTTGTGCTCCAGACTCTTTACCAGCTCCGCTGCCCTTCTCTGAACACACTCCAGCCCCTCAATATCTTTCTTGTCATGAGAAACCCAAAACTGAACACAGGATTCGAGGTATAGCCCTCCCAGTGCTGAGTACAGTGCTGAATCCCTGCCCTGGTCCTGCTGCCACACCATTGCTGATCCAGGCCAGGTGCCCTTGGCCTTCTTGGCCATCTGGACACACATCTGGCTCATGCTCAGCCACTGTCAAACAATACCAAGTTGTCCCTGATTTCTTGTCTGGCTTTCCTCCTCAAACAGCAGTTGAGTACTCAAAAAACCACCTGGAAATAAAGAGTATGAGTTCTTTTAAATTAAGGTATACGGTACCCTTTATACCAGAAATCACAAGAGGAGAACAAAACCTGCACATATGTCATTTAATTTATTCAAAGGCTCACAGGCTTTACTAGGCAAAAAAAGGAAGGAAAGGAATGGGAAAAACAGGTGTACTCAGAAGGTACTGGAGTTTCTTGGGGGATTGGAAAAGGATACCATATTAGGTTTTCTTACAAGAAAAAAACATGAGAGAAACATGCCAATGAAAGATAATAAATAATAAGAGTGGGAAAGTAATTTCCTTTAAAATAAATTGGTAGAAAACACTAAGTTGAAAAGATTATAGTAGGGTTTAGGTTTCCTTGCAGAATGCTTCAGGCTTCTAGCAGGAAAGTTGAAATATAATACTATGTTTGAATAAGTGAACTCCACCTCCAGATGTTTGAGTTTGAGTGAAACAGAAACCATAGATCTTTTGGAAAATTGTGCTCAGAAGGCTGGCTTCTGGGCAGGCTCAGTTCTGGATGTTGTTTTGTGCTCTCTCCTCTCAGATGGTCCTGCACAGAAAGTGTTGGTAGTTCAGGCAGCATGCTCTGTAGGAACGTAAAATGAAGAATTCTGTCTTCAGAGGAAGCAGTGCTTCATAATGCTCCTTATGTTTTCTTTCATGAGAGCGTTCTACCATATGTGGGTAAGAGAAAATTTTTAGCCATTTAAGTTTAAAACGTTGGCTG
Organism: Anthoscopus minutus; assembly: GCA_013399455.1. Taxonomy (NCBI): domain Eukaryota; kingdom Metazoa; phylum Chordata; class Aves; order Passeriformes; family Paridae; genus Anthoscopus; species Anthoscopus minutus. The sequence continues at coordinate 37,735 of VWYI01012384.1, read as the reverse complement.
ACATTCAGATTATATTTAATTTTGATTGTCAGAATTTCCAAAAAAGGAATTCTAAATTTCAGTTAAGACTAATTGTGAGTGCGTGGCAAAGCGCCCTTTGAAAACATTTTGTACTGTCAAAACAAGACTCTGACATTGTGGGATTACACATGTCTGTGGCAGATCTGGCACAGGCAGTGGCAATGAAATATACCATGCTTGCTTTTCCTTGCTGCCATTCTGGAGGGTGACAGCCATGAAAAGTCAGTCTACATTTATTTCTTAGCCCTTCATAGAAGATGCCATTTAGACATCAGCTTCTGAGAAGGGAGGTGGTGCAGACCTTGTGCAAAGTGCTGTTTGAAAGACTCTTAAATGAATTACAGAAGTGGCAACTTCTAATTGCCATTGACAAGTTATTGACATTAAGTAATTGACATTAAGACAGTCCCACAAAGCATAATTGAGGTGTCCTGGGAACCACAGCACAGGAGATAGGACACTTTAACTGTACCAGAAATACCTTTCACCAGTGAGGGGTCCTTGATGTTAAAATATTATAAGAAAAGATCAATCCCAAGTTGAATTCTTGCAGTTGGATGGATACTTGCCAATTTTGGCCACTCTCTGCCTGTAACTCATTTTCTCCACTTTAAACACTTAAATAAGGAAAAGGATCATTGAAACAAGGCTAAGACTTTTGTCATTCTCAGTCACTCTCAGTGACAATGGTGGGACCATCACAGGTCCATCGAGTACAATTTTCTGTGTTCAGTTTGGGTAAAATGTGTTAAACTAGGTCCCTCTGGATGACAGAAAGAAAAACGCTGAATATCTAGCTACTGCCCAACACAAGGTTCAATGCCAAACAGCGTGTGAGCATGTAATTAGAGATTTATAGTGGTTCATATATAGAAGGGGCCATAAGGACACTTTAGAAACTTCTGAAGTGTTCAGATTTGCAACTTGCACATTTTTAATACAGCTATTTCTTTTTCAAGTCGTCTTGAATTTCAGCACAGTAGCAGAGAAAGCAAATGAGCAAATGCTGCTCCTGACAAGATTGTCCATCTGTCATGGTTTTTCCCTGTAATAGCATTAGGAAATGTCAGCTGTCACTTGCAAGTGATTGTGTGCAGGTTCAGCTGCCTAAATTTATCATAGTGGGTGACAGACCTAGAGAAACTCATCCAAGGCTTTGTTTCTAGCAGCTGCCACAGCTTTGGATGCAGCATCTGTGCTCTGTGTGACTGACTCACAACACTACAAATTACAGAGTGTAATTGGGCAGCAACTAAAGTTCAGCCAGCTCCACTGCCACAAGGCAGGTCTCCTCAGCCAGCTGAGCATATGCCTTTTCACCAACCAATTTCTCAGGTGCTTTGCTGAGCTTGGCAGGATTACCTGTAAGACATTTTCGTAGACTCTCCCATAAAAGTTTTCCTCATATGAGGTGTGTCACCTTATCTGGGTGCTCTCATGTAGATTATCATGCTAACCCTAAACTTCCAAGTTAAAGGGATGGTTTCTAAGTGCTGCAAGCAATGTAGCCAGAGAAGGGGACGCCACAGGACAAGCTGAGCATAAATAGCCAACATACTTATGTTCAGTCTGAGCTTTTAGAATATGTGCCCTTTATGCCAATGTTTATATTTGAGTTAGCATCTGTTTTTCTTTATTTCAGCTGAACATAGATCCCTTAGGGCATAGGCATCCAGATGAATGACAAAGAATGACATTTTGATGTTTGACAAAGAGCATCCTGTGAATTTAAGAACATTTGGTAAGCTTTTACTTTCTATTTTTCATTTCTGGAATTGTCTCTGTATTTTTTGACTTGCACTCTTTTTTCTATGCACTCAACTTAGAAAGGAAAACTTTGCAGAAAGTTCTTTCTAAGAGCTCTTTATTTTAACAGATGACAAAATACAAATATCCACTAGCTTTTACTGCCTTAATGAACCTTCCCAATAAACCCATTATGTGAAGAGAGAACTGGAGAGAAAACAAGAGCAAAATAGTGAAAAAATTTAGTGAGAGGGAAAGAAGACAAGAAATTATTAAAATTGTTAAAATATTTTTAAATTATTCCTGTACTTTTAATGTATTTTAATTTCCTGAAAGTGTCAGTTTTCTCTTTTTTGCCACTTCACATTGTGTGGCTTCCTGCATGTTTGTACAAGATTCTGCAAAGATAATCTCATGGGACAGAGCTCCAAGTGGCTTCCCAAATTTATTTCTGTAATAAAGATACCCAAAGCTCCAGCCTCACACAACTCTCTCAGAACCGGGGCTGTGTCCTTAATGTAAGATCCTGACTGCTGATCCATTTTTGTATCAAACTCTTCAATCTTTCTCAAGTGAGGTCCTGGCTTTGTTTTTCACTGTGCAAAACCAGACCAATACGCAGCTTAGCTCTGTTAGATAACATGAGATGGACTACGACTTCTTCTCTCTTTCCTGGCTCCAGGCTCTTATAATTCTCTGAAATGAATCTCAAGCAATCTCTTCTCCAGTCACCATTTCCTGTATGTTCAAGTGTATATGGTCCCATGGACTACTGCAGTTTCATGCATCCCTTATGCCTTTTTGCCAAGGAAACACAGCTGTTTCTCTGTTCCTTTCCCTGCTTTCCCAAGAAAACAAGCCTTAATATTTCAATTTCTCACTTCACATAAGGTCATATCTACAGACTGTCTGCTACAATGCTTATTGTTGTGAAAAGTACAAAAACTAAAAACTCTGACCACAAATTATATAAGCACAAAGAGGTCATGACAGTTTTTCCATATTCATTACTTATTCTCTGTTTTTTACACTGTTCTCACATTGTTGATATGATTGCTTGATACTGTTGGCACATTTATTGCAGCTGAATCTTTTGATGTTGCATTTGCGACACCAATTTGCATGAATTGTCTTGAAGAAAGTTACCTAATACTCTAAACAGAGACAGCTAACTGGAAAAAATACACTCACTTTCATGTATATGTATTCATCTGTGAGAATTCACCATCATTCAAGACATGGTACTGAAAACTGGGATGTTTTTGGTGAAAACTTCTGACAATCAGAAGTGGTCTTGCTGTGAATTTCAGGCATCAAACCCCTTCTGTTGATCTGTGCATGGATGGACTCTGACTTCAAGAAAAGTCACCACACACCTCAGTGCAAAGCCAGAAACTTTGTAATAGTGCTGAGAGCCCAAGTCTGCTCTCTGAGATGGCAGTTTTCCAATTTACATCAGTAACAAGGCAATTAGCAACCAGACAAATTTATTTCTGTGGGTTAGTAAAGACTTGTTATGTGTGATAACTTTCCCATAGGAACAGCCTTTGAGATAGCTGCCAAATGAAAATTGAATGCTATGATATCATGTTTATTTATGCATCTGTTATCACTGCTCTTATTTACATGATCCTGGTAAATTTTTCTGTATTTTGTAGTGCAGACACGTTTTTATTGCATGTTTGAAGCATTCAGTTCATATTGATGGAGTTAAATGGTAAAAAAGCCTTCTGTTCAGCCCTTTTGAACAGAATATGTGTGTTCACACATTTCTCAAAGGAGATGAGAGTTCACAGAACTTCAGAAGCTCTGTGTGCTCTTCTGGTCTCATTTCAGATATCAGTTTCAAGTCATTCCATTATGATTTCTATCCATGTCTGCATCCATATTCCACCTCCAGGTGGTGCCAGGAAGGTGAACGGAAGTGAGGTATCAAAGCTATCACGTCAGTACTGCAAGCTGCTTATGATGAAAACTTCAAAACTCTTGGAAAGGTGTTATGTCAAAAGAACACAGCAGAAATTAATCAGACAAGGGTGATAGTGCCAGCTGGGAGAAGTATTAGGTCAGGCACAGAAACCCATGAATGCATCCATGCTGCTCTTAGGTTCCACAGTTCAGAGTAAACTCCACTGAAGAGATAGATATCCTTAGTTTATATAGTCTAGTAAGAAAAGGCTGAGCAAGGATACAATTCCTCTGTAATTGCTTCAGTGGGGTAGATATTATGGGAAAATGAAACATTTATGCAAAAGAGGAAAGCTGGCATAAGACCAAATACACAGATGCCTGGTCCTAAAGTCTGTTCAGCCTTTTGAAAGGGTCAAAACAAACACTTTGAAGATTAAGTTATACCACATTATGAAAGAAGCGGAAATAATAGGTTTTCCAAGGAAAGCAGAAAATGGAACCTATTAGGTTGTTGAGTCATTCCAGAATGTTATTTTCAGATGGTTTGAGCACTGGTAATTGATTTTCTTTGTCTCTACAGCATTATTCATCATCTTATGTTCTAAATGGTTTCCCACAGTTTAGTGGGAAAATTTTATGACTCAATTAAGGGTGGCTTGTTTTAGACAGAAGAAATTAACATTAGTATTGTATTGCACTGGTTAAAAAAAACCTGAAACAACACATATTTTTGGCTCCAACATAGAAGACAAAAAATGTCTACAGTCTATCAGATTTTCAAATATGCATGGTTTTTAATGGTTTTGAGCAAAAAGGCATATCATTTTAGCATATATTATTTCAACAAGTAGCTATGAGGTTTGCTGTTTAGATTAAGACAAACTGGAAATGTGAAGACCAAACAGGGTTTGTAAAGTTTGCTTCCTCTGTTTCATCATGAAAAATCCCAAAACTTAATTTATGGATAAAACTTTGGCTGATAAACTGCAGTGTGCATCAGATGACCAATTCCTACAAAAGTTGTTTTCCATAGAGAGCATCTTCTTGATTTGGTATTTTTCCAGTTTTTCAGCATGAAGGCATTTGTGACGTTTATTTTTACTTTATTTTTAAAGGCTATAAATGCTCCTTATGCAGGGTTAGCTCCGGCAGAATCTAGGCGTGAAGTCACTGCCCAGTACCTTTTTAACCCCTAGAAAGGGACAGAGCTGCATGGTGGAAATGTTGAGCTTTGATGTGGCTGAAGACACTTTAGGTGCCCAGTCAGGGCTGGGAGCAGTCAGCTTTGGCTTTTTGTAAGGGAGGGCAATGAGAAGATGCCTGTAGAATGAAACAGCTGGATTTGAGTGTCTTGTTTACACACCATTTGCATTTTGGGGGGCTCTGATTACTGAGCATACTAGATATGCTAGTCATCTGCAAGAGAGATCCCTCTAAAATGTGAACTAAAGTACGGTTAAGTAGTGGCTGTTGAGATAATTCCTCCAAAATGAGGAACTATGAAAAGGTGATGTTCCTTCCTGATGTGAAAAGGAACACAAACGCAGACCTCCTGAATGCAGGCACCTATTGCTGTCATTTGTAAGAACTGAGGAGTGTCTAAAGTTTTCTTTTCAAATTTAGAAAAGAGAAAATGTTGGTATTCCTTTTCTCTTTGTCCTACGAGTTATCCATATTCTGAATGTCCATGTGATGCCAGAGGTGGGGAGGTTTGTGAGCAGCAGCAAAAGTTTCTGTGCTGGAGAGCATACAGGAGAGTACCTGGCATCACCTGCTTTTCTATAGTGGCAGGATGCTGCCAAATTGGTGACATTGCCAACGGGGCATAAAATGATATGAAAGCAGGCCAGTGTGTGCCTCTGGCAGCAGCTACAGCTCATTGCAAGAAAAAGGCGAAATACAGATCTAGGAACATTTTTCACCTGCTCCTGGCATGACCTCCTTCAATGGTATTTATTTCTCAAAAAAGGAATCACAGCGAAGGTGTGAGAAGCTCCAGTTCAACACTGAAGTTGTGCCCTCTACTGCCAAGGAAGGTGGCAAAAGCTACCACACCACACACCTCCACCTTCCCACTGGAACTCTGCCTCAGTGCAGAGGGAGTACAAGGAGCATGACATGAGAAGGTGATTGAAGAGTGCATATTTCCTGGAGGAGTGGTTTGAGATTCTGCTTTTGTTTTAAACGGTGCTCCCTTACATATAAATGGAAAAGAATCCCTCAAGGATGAATCCAGGAATCCAGGACAGTTCCAGCTTGGATGAAGGCTCTTCCAGCTGTCTTTGTTCAGTGAGAACAAATGTCTTGTACTGAGGCAGGACGGACTTCCATGTGAAGGAGTCCATTGCAGTGAGGAGTAGGGAGGGCTGACTGGCTCAGTGGTGCTAACCAGGCTGTGGTAGCACAACTGGTGCAATAAGTAGCTCAGAATCTCTGCCCAGTATCTTTGCACTCTGTGCAGGGACTACAAACTTCTGAGACGCTGGCCAGTGTGAGCCACTCACTGCTTAACAGGCACCACTCTGGATGGATGCAGAAACAGAGCCAGAGAGGGATTGAGAAACTTCCCATTCGAACGCAAGTTTGGAAACCTTCTGGTTTTGGTGGATATGTAATACAGGTCTCAGATTCATGCATTTGGCTGTTGCAGCCTAAGTCCTGCCAAACCTTTCTTTAGATGGAAACTTTGTTTTTTTTAAAGTATACTCAATTGTCCCTATCCAGTTCAATGGAAGTGGTAGCAATGACTCCGGCAGATGCTTGGAGGGACAAAGTGCTTCTGGAGGAGAAGCTACAGGAGACGTGATCTCATCCTGTTCTGCTGGCTACCATCACTTTTATTAAGCAGCTGGAGTCACACAAAATCATCAAGTGTACATCTGACTAATTTATAGAAAGTTCATCTTAATAGAAATGTATGACTGAAACCATGTAATTTGGTTAAGTGCCCATTTTAGCTATACTGCTAATGCAAATACTGTGAGGAAAGCTAAATGCAGAGAGACAGCAAAAGAAATCTCTTCCTAATCAGATGGAATTTAGCAATCTATAGTAGTTTTTTATTAGCTTGTATTTCTCAACCACTTAACTGGAGCAGTACTCTTTCACTTTTTATTAGAATCTGCAGGCATTCTCCTGACTACTCTCTTGAGAAGATCAAGAGAAAGCAGTTATTATTCTCCATGATAAACCGAAATCTAGGAAAACTTGTCCTTGATGGATATTCAGGGTGATAATGAAGTCAGTAGAACTCTGAGGTGGAATTTTAAGACCTCTTTTTTTGGTAGTCCAATATAATTAGGAGTGAAGTAATGGAGAAATGAGAACCAGCATTGAAATTTTGTAATGCCTATGGCGCCCTGTACTCAGATTTCACACAGATAAAAGGTGTCTTGCTTTCTGTTCCAGTGGGGAAAACCCTCTAGGTGCAATAGGCTGTAAATGAGGAACAAACTATGTAAGCCTTGAAAATCTTGGATTAAATCTACTGATTTTCATGAATGTTTGGAGCTGTCAGTTTTCTCCAGTACTTCTGAGGCTGTATATATAGGGGTTTATAAAATTGAAGTGCTTGTCACAAAATAACCCATTGAAACACATACTATAAAACTTTGGGAGTGAGACAAGGTGCATCAACCTAGTTTATTTTCCCAGATGGAAGAAAATCAGGTTCTTAAATCAACACTTGAGTGACATGAAAACTGGGAAAGGAAAAGTTAGTTCCTTCATTTTTCTGTCTAGTTGCTTTAGTGTCAGGCTTGGAATTATACCTAAATATACCAAGGCTTTTTTGATAAGTAGCATTTTTTAGGACTTTGTGTCCAAATAAAAATTATAGAACTCAGTAGAGATATATGTACACATAGAGCACAAGATTGTGACATAGAAAAATGTTTCAGAATAATTTTATTTTCCATTTTTTACCTTCTCAGGTTGCTGCCATGCCAATGGATCCTAGGGAAGGACTCCCAGTAATTATGTGTGTAGAAACCTTGGGTCAAATTGCATCAAGTGTATATGTGTTCTTCCTCAAATCTGATGTGATTCATATTCAGGAAGGGGTGGAATTAGGTTACAAACAGAAGAAAAACTGCACTGGAGAAGAACAGTTCTCCAGTCTTCAGAAAGAATAATGTGTTTCTTTCACTTTGTAGAAAGATGTAGATCCAGAGCTTTGCTTTCTTTCTGCCTCTTTGTGGAGATCTAATGACCTTAATATCCAGCTTTACTTCCATTCCCACTGGAGGATCTGGCTGGCCAAATGGACAAACTCTTTATGCTCACTGCCCATAAATAAATCTCTAGACAGTATTTTCTGTGTTGAGAATTATGTTCAAGTGGATTAACTCATCCCATGTGCCAAGACTTTATTTTCACTGAGGCTGTAATTTCAGTGTCACTAACAGACACAGCTACTCTCAGATTTACTTTGACGGTTAAAAATAACCAAATTAAAAGTAACGGATGGCCATAGAAAACTTTCTAACATCTCTTTGCTTGAGTTTGATTTATTAACTTTTTTGGAGCTCATAACCTCTCTTATTTTCCCTGGCATCCCCTCAGCAGCCTGGAGTTTGACTGCTTAACCTCACAGGGCTACAGCTCTGTGCACAAGTGATATTATTCTCCAATGTCTCAAAGAAAAAAGGGGTTGCAGTCAGACCCCTCAAGGAGTAAAAAGCATATGATTATGTTTCTCTTGGCTAGGTCACAGGTAAGGGATGAGGACTTACAGGACCCCTTAATTTCTTCTGCTCCTCAGGACAATGATTGTACACACCATTGGTCTCTGCGTTGATTATTTTCAGTTTCTCTACAGCCAAGATGTAATGATCATGTAAACTTGAGTGAGTTTTACAGATAATAGTGGTTGAGGAGCCTCTTACACAACGTGATTGTTTTCAATGAAGTTCTGCAATCAATAAAGTATGAGGAACCTTTTTGGTAGAGTGACCTATTTTTGTAGCATCTTATAAAATGATTTCCTAAAAAGCTTTAAACTCACTGCTTGTTAGCACAAGCAGCTTTGGCTGGTGTCTCACACTCTGTCTGGATCAGCTGAAAATCTTTAAATTCCCAAGCAATAATTTTGTTCTCGAGTGCAAAACAGCCTGCCATTTGTTTTAAGCTGAAAGCATTTTTTTCTCTAGTGTAAAAAGATGATGAAAACCATCAAAGCAAACAAAAAGATTTACTGCATGGTGCTGGTGACAACCTGTTGCCCACAGTCCCTGTGGGGACTCTGCTGTGATGGTAATGGATAATCTATGACTTCCAGGCTGTTTGAACAGTTTTCATCTGAGTGCTATTGCTGCAAGTGCAGGCATGTGCTCACCCATGCTGAGAGCTGGGACTGGTGCATTGATCCAACATCAACAAGTGCAGATGTCTACCAGGCATCACAGGTAAAGTATTCCGCACACAACACCATGGCTGCATTTACAAATTGAAATTTCAGCCCTCTTAATTAGTCTGAAAGGCCTCAAAATGTCAATCAGTACCCAGGAGGCTTTTCAAGCCTCAAGACAAAGAGATGACAGACCTAAGAAGAATCTTTTCTTCATCTGAATTAGCCAAGTGACTGAAAGGCTTTAAAACAAAGTGTTAGCAGTGTTACAGCTATTGCACACTAATACCCTTAAATCCAGGTACACTAATGAAGTGCATGTATTCCAGGCACTGATTAGCTGGTTTACCTACATAAGGTTGCCAGACATCATCTGGAAACTAACTGCAAGGACTTAAGCAAAACCATTAATGTTGATAAACTTGGAGGAGAAAAAATACCTGAAGGAAAAAAACCCCAACTTTATTAATTTTTTTACTAACTAAGATATAAACAATCTGATGTGTTTTATAGTGTCAGCTAAACTACCTGTTTTGTAAAGCTAGTTGCAAGGGTTTGAGCTCCCTTTATAATGTGGTCCAGAATCAAGGGCAATTATATACACAAAGTTCTAGAATTATGTACACAAAGTTCTAGTACATCATGAATCACTTCAGGCTGAGGTTTCAAACGTGTTTCACACCTGCAGGAGTGCTTTGTGGCATTTGGAAAAATGTATGCAGATATCCAAGTAAATGATGCCGAGAATGTACCAGTTAAAAAATTGGATAACTCTGTTTGCCTCACTTTCTACATTTCTGTGACTGAAATAATGCTGATCTGCATCTCATGGGAATGGAAAATTTTCTGGAAGTGATTATCAAACAAACAACAACAAAAACTATATAGGTTTCACTGCAGAGAAAATTCCTATGGAGTTATCAACATTTTCCACATCTCTCCTTTCACATGTCCAAAATTAACAGGTCGAATTTCAGGACTGACTACAGCTGTGAGTTGATGTGAGCCACAAAAGTATGCAGAAAATAAATCTGATTCCAATCTCTCCAAATAATAGTTAAACAGTTTTAAGTTAAATTACTGACACAGTAGAATTATTCTTACTTACAGTATAAGCACATTTTGGTATGGTTAATATTCAGCAAGGATTCCAACAAAATTCTGTCTACCTCATTACAAGCTGCGCTTTTCTTGCTTCCTCTCAGAAAAGGTGTCGCGTTGCAGCCTGTGATTACTCCCAAAGCTACACCCCGATGCTGAATAAAATGCTGCCATCTTTTGGCTGCACTCGACAGGAACAGGTAGAAAAACTGCTACAAGGTTTAACTTTCAGAAAGACAAGAAACCATTGCTACTTCTGCAGTAGTTGCTCCCAAGGATATTGTTACTGGCCATACCTCCTCATCATTGTCCTCCAGCATTCACTGTAACTCCATAGGTGCTGAACCAAAAGCGGCTCTTTTCTAGGTAAGGAAAAGAACCCAAACAAAAAACCCAAAAGAAAACCCCCATTAACAAAACCAAATAATGAGGGCAGGGAGGATGGATTCACAGGAGAATTCATTAAATGGCAGAAAACCCTAGGATACAAGGAAAAATGCAAAGCTGTGTCTCCTCTCCTTACATTCTGGAATCCAACATTTATTTATTTTCTACTGTACTCTATGTCACTTCTCTCTCTCAGAGATCTGCAGCATGCTACAGCAAAAATATGTTTTCAGAACACAATTATCCACAAATCCAGGGGATTTTTAGGCACTAACATTCAAATATTTGTTATGCTTTTGCACAGGAGTGAATAGAAAAAAAATTGCCCACATTTTGTTTAAATGTAATTGCCAGTTGTACACCCAGCATCAGTTAACACCTGCCCAGCACATAAATAGTTCTTAGCCTTCCTTTTACATTCTAATACTGTCTAGAGACACTGTCAGAAAAACTAAAGCCTATGCTTTGCAAGGATCATTGCTCTTTAGGCTAAGGATTATTCCTGCATGCATATACCTGTATTTGAGACTTTTGTAGAATTTAGCTTGCTAGTGCCTGGGTTGAATGCATCAGGCTTTGGAAAATTATCACTGATGTGCCTCCTGCAAGCATTCAGGTATCCTGAAAGTAGGTTGATACATTTTGAGACAGGCTCAAAATAAAACTCATATAGAAAATGTACTCATTTTAAATATACATAGATCAGATTTATACAGCTATTATTCCACAGGTATATATTTGTCATGTTCATATTTTTATCAAACATAACCTAATCTTGATCATATAGGCTAAAGTCTACCTTTCCTAGAACTGATTCTGTTAAGTCCACAAGAGTTGTTCCCTCTCAACCTATAGGAGTAGCTATATCCAAGGAACACCCTATTCCAGGAGGAAATACTGTGCTGTGCTTCCATACTCCTGGCAGAAACCTGGCTGAGAGAAGCTGTTTTTCCTTCAAGCCCCAGAACCCAATCCCATTTTCCTCCCCTAGCACAGCTCAGTTTCTAGGATAACCGCCCAGTCTCTAGGATAACCACAAAGAGGAGATAAATTCAGGTCTGGGAGACTGAATCTAAGCAAACCCTAAACAAATCCTTTCTCTTTGATGCTCAGAGTCTAAAGACACCAACATTTTAGTGCTCTGCTGCACTGAAGTCATGGAATTGAAATGAATGACAGAAGCTGTGGTGGTTGGCACAGCAATAATTCCTGCCTCTGGCACAGTCCTATTCTCTCAAGTCTCAACAGCCCGTTGGCTGACGGGAGCTGAGCTCCATCACTGCTGGATGGCATTGGTTTTCCTGGCTGGGAACACTGCCAACTCATATTCATCTGGCTGTTGACCATGAAGCTGACAAAGCAAAGATACAAAACCACAGAGTCCCAGCCCAGGTGTGTGAGTACCCATTAATATTTGCAATCAGGGTCATTACCCTGGATTAGGAGAGGAATTTCTGTCTGAGGACACATCCTGAAACATCAGAGCAATCCTGCCATTACACCTCATAGCAGATCCCAGTGCAAGGAGACAAGGAAGGAAACACTGTATTTCACACAGTGTTGGCCACACAGATGTTGAGGTGGCTAGTTTCCTCAACCAGCCATTTCTACTACAGATTTGCTGCTTATTGTTAAAGTTACAGCACAGGCCTAGCAGACATTTGGCAGAGATGTCTGTTCTTGTTTTCAGAAAGTGACAATGCTAGCTATGGAACATGACAAGTATTCAGCAAATTGGTTTTTGCAGAATGTGAATGTCGATCTCATTCAATTATATTTTTGGCCAGGATTGCCATAAAGCCTCCAAAGTATTCTCTCAGGGATTTGTTATCACTAATGCCAAGAAAAAACAGCTGTCATCTTGCTAAAAAACCTACTGAATTTCGTAAGAAACTTTGGTCTTATGTAACATGGCTGCTCTTGTTGGGAGTGTGTATCACATCTGCTGCAAAACCTTGTTCTGCAACTGGATCTAAAGGGAAATAAAAAGCAAATAAATATTTTACATATGGTGCCTGCTTAAAACATGCTTCTGAGTGTGTAACATTCTGAAATACTTGTACCATGGTTATTAAATTTTTTTTTGTAAATTAAGCACAAATTATACCTTGGCTACACCTGAGAGATAGATGTGACCTGTGTGGGCAAATGTTGATAAACAGTTTATGTCAAAAGGTGAACTTGATTCATTGATATATTTTCCATGAAGAATGAAAGCTAGTGTTAATTTTATAGATATTTAATGAAATTGTGGGAGACTGCAGATTTCTAATTTTGGAATCAAAGAAATAGCAGCTTTCTCAATTTCTCACAGAACAAAATGCATGCTTAGCATTGACCAATAAAACTGACTTTTAATTTAATAAAAATAAAGAGACCATTAGTTTCATTGGTCATCATATCTTCACAGACCAGCTGCAAAGCTACCACATACTACAGATTCACAAATAAGCAATTCAGAAATATGAAAAACATTGCTTTTCCTGAGTGGTAGAAAATGTCAAGCAATTATAATTTTGTAGGACATAACCTGATACATTTTTCTGAGAGAAGCATTCTGAGAATGAAAGAATCTTTGTCCTCCATTTGTACCAAATTTTTATTTTTACCACTAAACTTCCAGAGGAAAAAAAGTCATTTTAATAAGCTGAACTGAAATTTTATCCTGAAAATTGAAAGTCAAGATTTAGTCCCACTCCATCACAACAGGCTTCAGGTTTTGCCTGAAGAAGGGTAACACAGGAAGGGTAAGGAAAAAAAGTTTGGGAGAGACCCTAGGGAAAAAGAAGGAGGCAGTAAAGCAACCAAAAGACATATAAGAGATGCATTTTCAAATTCCACTTATAATTTTGACAAGAATGAAATCTGGGTCCAGCCAGGACACATTTTTCTAGCAGAGAAGCATTTTGCTGCAGGCAATTGTAAGCAAGGGAGGAAGATTTCCATAAGAAGTTCTTTTTTTTTCTTAAGGATAGACTGGAGTGCTAAGTACATGAACTGGAAATAGTCAGAATAATGACAATTGTGGAGCTAAAAATATCATTCTTAAAGTCTCTGAGATACCAGCTCATAGGAAGTTCAGTTTGTGTTGCATTGGAAATCTTGTTACTATGCTTTGACCAGTGCTGAGTACAGGGGGACAATCACTGCCCTGGTCCTGCTGGCCACACCATTGCTGGTCCCAAGCAGGATTGCATTGGTTTTCCTGGCTGGGAACACTGCCAACTCATATTCATCTGGCTGTTGACCAGGAAGCTGACAAAGCAAAGATACAAAAAAAATGATTTACATTTACTACAACTCTCAGAAAGAAAGCTACAATAGAGATAAACATTCTAGTCCTACCTAGGTGCTGTGTGGTACCTGGACTTTGGGGTAACTCTCAGCCACACTGAGAGTGAGAGAAATGGAATTGGTTAGAGAAAGAAGAGGGAACATGACCACAACTATTGTTCATACATTGTGGAGTCAGCAGCTGGGATCTGTTGTCTACATCCAGACTCTGCAAAATGCTTCTCTGTCTCACAAACTAGATGCCTCTTTAGAATCTTTAGGTAAATTAAATACAAGCTGATTGTGATTTAGAAATTCAGATGAAGTCCAAAAATGAGAAAGAAGCTCATGTAGGCATTTTAGAACCTCACAGAACCCTAAGAAAAAAATTGTCCCCCAGAAAAAAGACATGAACTGAAAGAACTGAATGGTCACATTGCTCTTGTTGTAAGAGCAGGTAAGACAAAAGCTTCTAGACAGAATTTCTAGCTTCTTTTATTAGGCCAAATAACATACTTAGAAAAATAGGTAAGCCTTATGCATACAGCTTCTAGCCTCTATTGCAAATTTTATTAGGCCACTTTTTGGAGACCCACACTCCTCTGGCTTATTTCTTCTCAGAAGAGAGTTGCATGGGATTTTCAAGGATGTCTCAAAACACATTAGTTACCTCTGTGTGGGTAACTGAACCTAAAAATAGTTTTTAGATGAAGAAACTTGGCTTTGAATCACAAATTCTCTCTTGGTTTATATGAAGCTAAAATTGTCTTCTTCCACACTGTTCTGAAGGCATTTCAAAATCTTTTAATAGTGGTTTTAATAAGATGTAATATGTTCTCATCTTAATTCCAAAACAGGAATGACTGTTATATATGACATATATAATCCTAAATGTTAGTAGCTGCTTTCAGTCTTGCCTTTATATGATTTCTGCAGAATAAGGAGATTATGAGCAATTTCAATCTTGGACTCACATCTAGTGTTCTCTCTCCAAATTCACAAACTGTTGAATCTGTGCCATCGAAACATCTAAATATGTAATCCAAGCCAATGCATTTGTCATCTGCTGCCATTCTTTATAAGCAATCAATGAGTTGGTTTCCTAGGCATAAGTTGTGGGATACTGTGATAAATCTGAGGATACTTTGGTTTTGCTTCATTGTTAAATGCCATCACAGTGAGGATTTTAAGAATTATTACTGCTTGCAGCTGTGGACAGGCAGAGAAGTGTTTCCCTCCCTTTCCCTATGTTTTCTCCTTATTTTGTTACTGTCATGCAAAGCAAAATTATTCCAATGTCATCATGACAGCTACTTGGCAAAACCATGGAATGCACCACCCCTCTTCAGTATCTTGGGTATGCACAGCATGTCACTGAGCCCAGGAACTGCCCTACATCTCATATTGAGCCAGTGAAACCATGGTGGGTGATGTCTTCTTTGTTAAAGGTAGGAAAGAGTCACGAAACTTTATTTTTGCTTTTTGAAACACCAGAAGAGAATTAACTCCTAGTGCTAAGCTGGACTAGCTGGGCCTTTCTCAAAGAGCAAAGTTAGATTATAAATGAGGATGCCAAAAGCAGTTCCCACAGGAACATAAGAAAGTAACTTAAAGAACTCTTACATGCTTTCAAATAACTAGTGTCTGGACACAATCTCAACTTCCCACATGTTGTACAGAACACAACAGCAGATGTTCTCAATACAGCTTCCCACCTGATTAATTTGCTGTCCCTTCTGCTGTTTGATATTTAAGACTTCACTAAAACTCATAAGATTTGTTCGAAAGCAAGGGGTAAGCAGGAAATTCATGGAAGATGCTGGAATTCTCTATTTTTTTTTAATTAAACCAAATTAGGAATTAAAATCAAATGCTCCTGCTTTGAAGCACCACCAGGGTGTCAGAATTACAATCCAGACACCATCAGAATTGCAACACAAATGGACACCATCTAGAACATGGCAACTCTTCACTGACATACCCTACCAATTAATAACGTTGTGAAACTGCTCTGAATTCGTGAAGCAAAAAGAGATTCAATAAATCTAAACTGTCTGACAATTGTTTTGTATTGACAAGGGGTTTTTTGTTGCTACAACACACTTTTTGAACTGTCCCAAGTTCAGGTAAGTAAATTTCAAAGTACTTTTTTTAGTATTTTTAGTAAGCAGATAATGCTTTGCATCAGATAATGAAGTTCAATTTAACATCACATATTTTCGTGCTGTTGGAAAATTATTATATGTATGTGCAACTAGTGACTGCGGTTGTTTTTGTAACTGGATACCACAATGGAGAATTTCAGAGGCAGACATTTTAAAAAATGAATACTGTTAATTTTAATTTTATTTAGGCATCTCTAAAAGAGGCACACTCCTGCTCTCTCTCTGAATGTGACATTTGCACAATATTTTGGAGGGTTTTTTTTGTTGTCTTTTGTCTGGGTTTTTTTTAATTCTGGAAGAAGCAGTTCTAAGTTTACAGTAGAATTCTAATCATCAAAATTGTGATACAGAACGTTTTCTGAAAATGATGGTATTAAGTATTTTCCTAATTAATTTCTTCAGAAAACTCTCATTTTATTTAATGAAATAGTTTTACTTAGGCTGACTTTTGGAACAAAATATTGTTATTAATACAATATACAAGGTCTGCTCATGGTTCCACTGGGGAAAGATTTTATGAATAAACTTCACAGCATCTTTATTGTTTGCTGGACAGTTTTTCTATAACAATAGGTGGATTGATTAGTCTGTCTTGAAGCCAGAGATGGCGAAAAAGCTGCAGGTGTGATCAGGTAAGAGCATGAATCTTGGTGGACTAATATGACTATAATGATCACTTTACAGGCTTTTGCTGTGATCTACAAGTGTAAAAGACTCATTAGAAATTCAGCAAGAACCAGGGCTAAGAGATGTTCAACAAAGCAAAGTACACTCTAGAATGTTTTTCTCTCAAAGGTTTTATCCAGACCATTTTATCCAGATGAGGAAGTCATTCCCCATGGGCACCTTCTTCTTTTCCTCTGTAGAAAGACCAGAGCAGTATGTCTCAAGGAGCAGTACAGTAGTAGGCAGTAGTAGTGACAAAAAGACACAGTACTACACAGTCTTTCAAGCCATATGCTATTTTTGCAATACACAGACGTATTTCTGAAAACATTGGTTTCAGCACACAGCCACCACAGTGCTTGTTCGGCCTGTAAATGCTTAAAATGCTATGATTTCTGGAAAACATAGACAAGGCAGATGACAGATATATTACACACGCAGGTTATGTCTGGTTTTGGTTTTGTCAAGTCACATTTTGCCACGCGTTTAAACTGCATTCCTGACCGCGGCCGAGCAGGTGTTTATACCTGCTTGCTAAACCAAACCAGAAAAAGTGTTTCCCAGCAGTAAGTGTGAAAACAGCGCCCAGCCCCAGCTGGCTACGGCACCACCGGGGATTCCCGGGGGTGCAGCCCCGGAGCGGAGGAGCAGCCGGGCAGGGTGCGGGGCGCCTCGGCTGCGGCACCGCCCCGGCACAGCGGGCGGAGCTTGCGGGGTGCGCCGGGAGGGGGACGAGATGTGCCTCCCTCCCATTCTTTTATTTAGTAAAACCATCTGGTCACTCTATCCCACCTTCTCGAAGCTGGATGTCCTCTCAGCCCACCGGGGAGGGACGAGCCCGCCGCCTCCATCCCGCGCAGCGTGAGCGCCCTGAGGCCCCGCGGGCGCGGGGAGCGGGCGGTCCGCTCCCGGCTCCCGGCTCCCGGCTCCCGGCTCCCCGGAGAGCGACCCGGGCTACCGGGGCTCCTGTTGCCGCCGCCCGGGAAGTGTTTGCCGGAGACTTGGGTGGCTGTTTTCCCTTTGGGATGCTGTGGATGAAAGATACAGGTGGGTTTTTTCTTCCAGTGTTCTGTGCCACCCTCTCCTGTCAACGAAGTGTAAAAAAGTTTGTGAAAGAAGAATCCTAAGCGGAGGTTGGCTGGAGAGGCTTTTGCTTGGTGCAGTGTTTAGAAGCCTGGGGTGAGCCCGGGCGTTCCGGAGGTACTTTCAGGGCCCGAGGCCGCCGCTGCCCCGGCTCGGGCTCTGAGACGCTTCTGATGGCTTCATCCCGGCGCTGGATTGCGTCTGTCTCGTCTATTCTTAGCACAGACATTTCTGTGCATAAACTTCCTCTTTGAACGTAAGAAGGATTGCCTTAACTTTAAATATACTAAATGATAATAGATGGTTTTTTTCCCCCAAAAGCAGGGGTTTACCACACTTTGATTTCCC
This sequence comes from Anthoscopus minutus, assembly GCA_013399455.1. Lineage (NCBI taxonomy): Eukaryota > Metazoa > Chordata > Aves > Passeriformes > Paridae > Anthoscopus > Anthoscopus minutus. The sequence continues at coordinate 19,687 of VWYI01012384.1, read as the reverse complement.
CCCTGAGTGAATACAAGGCATTCAATCGTGTGAACTTCACCACTCGTGTTCTGTACTTACGTTGTTCTTGTTTCCATGTCTGTCTGTGTCATGAACGTGAACTGCTGTTGGTCGGCATGCAAGAGCTTCTTCCACAGACAGGAGGTTTTGGGAGCTGGGAGATAAGTGAACTTTTGAACCCTAGAATCTCCTCTTAGTCTTCTAGCTTAGTTCTAAAGACCACTCTCTAGACCTCTTGAAATCTTGCAGTGTGGCTTGGAGCATGGAAAAAATAGTCCAGAACAGATGGGAATTCTGACTTCAGTGTTGTGAAGCCCCATGAAGACCCCCATGTTTTGGCTCTGTTTTAAAATAATTGTTTCAGCTGATACCTGTGGTTTTGGATGTTTTCTGTTAAAAAAAATTCAGTTTCTCATCTGGAAGATGAGGTTAAAATTATGTCAACTTAAAAATACACTATTCCTGTGATAATTCTGTCAGCGGGTCAAAAAAGAGATTCTTCCTTCATAAAATTTCATCTGGGATTGTTTTTGAAATATTATGTAAGGGGGTTGGTTTTGATGGGGTATTTTTTGTTTGTTTGTTTCTTAATTTTCATTAGAAATACAAGCTCTTAAATGTAGGAAAACCATTGTTTTAAAATTGGTTTTTATATGAACTGAACAATGAGTTGATTTAGGTTGTGTGGATATGGGAATATAAGAGGGTTTTTATAGCTCCTTTATATCCCAAGATGATAATGTAGATATAGTGGAAAAGGGTAAGTTTTTTTAGTAATGGGAAGTTTGATTTTACTTATTTTATGCATTTTCTTCAGATTTTAAATATTTAAAGTGAATTAAACACTTTCTTTGGCATGTCACCCACTGTTGCAAGAGAAGATGGTAAAGAATCTCCCAGGTGGAAATCTGTGAAGCTAATGTGTTCAATAAGTTATTTGGGAGCAAAGTGAGAAAGGAAGTAAACCAGCTTCACTGCTCAAGCTAATGTGTGGTGTCAAGTGCAAAAAGAAGCCTCTCACTCTCACTATTAAAGCCTGTGCTCCCAGAAGCTGATCTAACATCTTCTGAAACCCTTTTTTTTCCCAACAGACTACTTCAGAGAAAATACAAGCAGTGATGGGTGTCTGTTTTGCTGTATCTTTAGACTTTTACTGTCAGAGCCAGTTAACAGATGCAACATTTAGTAGCTGGTGACATTAAATGAACTTTTGACCATTTCACCTGGCCATATGTTTTGTATCACTTTGGGTATGTTTTCCATTCCATGTCAGCTCTGACAAATTCAAGGGGACAAACTAGATGCTTACTCATTTGCCTTGGATGGAATCGTAGCTTTTATTGTTTTGGGGTTTTAAAATATTTTTTGAGAAGCAGAATTGGCAATCCTACAAGTTCCTGAGTTTGCTAGGAGTTGGGAGGGTTCAGGCTGTACTTCTAGCTCATGGAGCCCTGGGTAGTCAGGGTGTCACCTGTAAGACAGGGTTAATAGAGTTCTAGAGTAACCTCTATTAAACCAAGCTATCTTTTCTGGAGGAAAAAAAAAAAGAAAATCAAGTGAACTTTTGAGCACAAAAGCTCATCTACAAGTGTATTTCAACAATTATGTGTATTATTCAATTAAATGCTAACATTTGGTAAACTTGAACCCATTCTTCAACGAGTTAATATGGGAGTTTAGAAGCTTTTTTGGAATCTGAATTTAGTTTTTACCTCATCCATAAGTGTAAAAACCAGCACTTTACACATGAGCTCCTAAAAAGAGGCTTACTCTTACATAGCCCAGATCTTCAGATGTGTTCCTCTGCAGACCTCTGTCTCTTAAATTCACTCAAAACTTTTTGAAGCTCATCTTTGTGCATCATGTTTGTCATCTTTTGATATTGAGCAGTCGCATGGCTTGACATTCACAGTGTAGGTGTTAACATTTTAAAATGTGTCTTACACTGAACTTTCAGGACTTGCTGGTCTTGCCTGTGCATTAGGGTGTCATTTCCCAACACACCAGGGCAGAACTTGCCCAGCTAAAGCTGTGTCAGTGGTGGTCAGTGGAGAAATGACCTGAGCACCAGGCTGTGCCTGCATACCTGGGGTCACACTGGTAAATTTTAGTCAGCTGAGTCCCACTCAGGGACTAAATGTACTTTTATAAGCACTATAAATATGAACTCTTGAAATGTTTTTAAGAATGCAGGATGACAGTATAATAGACCTGCAATTTATTATTTATAATTTGAGCTGTATTTTTAATCATAGGATAATATGTGTTGGAACAGACATTTAAAAGTCATCTAGTCCAACCCCCCTGCAATAAGCAAGAACATCTTCAACTCAGTCAGGTTGTTCAGAACCCTGTCGAACCTCAACTTGAATACTTCCAGGGATGAGCATCTAACACCTCTCTGGGCAACCTGTTCCAGTGTTTCACCACCGTTGTTGTAAAAACATCTTCATTACTGACCCTGAATTGACCCTCCTTTAGTTTAAAACCCTCACCCCTTCACTCCCTTGCTAGAGGGTCTGCTAAGAAGTTTCTCCCCATTTTTCTAAAGGTCCCCTTCAAGTACTGAAAGGCTGCAACAAGGTCTCTCCAGAACTTTTTCTTCTCCAGGCTGAACAGCCCCAACTGTCTCAGTCTGTTCTCATAGGAGAAATGTTCAGAAGAGTATTTTTAAGAATTGGGTTTTGTTCCATTAAATTTTAACTCTGTTCTTTTAAACAATATTACAAGTAAATTTAGAGTATATTGGTGGTTAGACACAGTTTCCTTCTATAACCTGCAACCAGAAATGGGTAGGAGATTCTTTTTTTAAAATTGTAGGAAGAGGACTTAAAAAGTTTTTTCTCTTAGATAAACTACCTGGGACCCTTTCCAACATAAATTACCACGTACCTCCTAGAGGGGGAGGAAAAAATAAAAAAGCATCAGTGTTTCAAATTCTCAGTGACTGAACAGTAGAAGGTCTGTGAAGTTACTCACCAGAAAAAAAATCTTACTCTGTATGTGTCAGAGTTTAAAATCACTGCAACATTTAGCACAGTGAGTTTGTGAAAGTAGAGAAATAGAAAGACAAAATACTAATTCTAAATGCTTACCATGACACAAAGATACAAAAGAAAAACCAAGCAACCTTTGGATCTTCAGTAAACTAAATCCTCAGTTTTCTAGTTAAATACGTGTGTTTCTACAAGACAATTTCCCAAAAACAACAGTTAGGAGTAATATAGGAGATGCTCCATTTTAACATGTGTGCAATCATTCTAGGAGTACATGACACATGAAAGAGAAGATTTTTTTAGTCCAGTAAGCTATGGGTGTCATGCATATTTACTCCTGTAAAGGAGAGATGTGAGGCTTTGGGTGTCTGGTTCCTTTATAAATAATACAGAAAGACATCTGTTCACTGGTAAATGTGGGAGGAGAGATATTGTTATCACAGGTCTGCAAACCTCTATGTGCACATGAGAGCTTGGGGGACTGAATTTGATATTTTTCTTTCTGGGTAAAGAAATACCTTCTCCTATAAATTTGTCATAATTTTAATTCAGGTCAAGCCAAGAATGTAACTTCATTTGGTGTAGATTGACTGAATGTGGAGGAAGACAAGAGTTCTTCCTCTGGGAAGCTGATGCAAAAGATATGTTCTGCCATGCATCTTCTCACATGAGGAACTTTTTTGGAAAGGTGCAAACAACCGTCTCCATGCTAAACTTTGAGCTAGGGAAAAATTGCTTAAAACATACAAGGAAATGTAAACAAACTGATATTGCTGTTAAAAGTCAGAGTGAAAACTGAAAAGAATGAGAGCTATTTGTTACAGCTCAAGAGGAACTATTAGTAAATTATGTACCTATTTTTTGGTCTTTGTGTTGTTCAGTTTTAACTATTTGTTTTTTTTTCATTTTCAGAAAGACACCCATTGTCAGACTAAAGGAGGGTAGCTGCCATTGATAGGGCTGTCCATTTGCTCTGAAGGAGGACACCCTGCTGAAGCAATTTTTTAAGATACCTTCTATTCTGATCATCAAAAAAGATCATCTAATATTATCCTAAGTTTAAACAAGAAAGATGAATCTGAGGTGATTGTTCACTTGGTTCTGCTTCCCTGGAGTCACTGCAGAGGAGAACCCTGGAAAGACACAGTGCAGGAAAATAGTCCTGTGCTGCAATACAGTGTTTCACACCTGCATAGCCATCAAGGAGATAGCTCATCTGAGCAAAGATCACAAGGCTCCTGAGATGATTTAATCTGTGCTGGAATGACTTCTGGGAAACTGCTGGGGTACTTCAGCAAAGGGCACCCAACATCTCTGCCCTTACTGATCCTTGATGACAAAGTCCGAAATGAACCACACTTGGACGTATAACCTGAGCTTTGGTGCACCTGCAGATCCTGTTGAGCCAAGGGCTGGACTCTCACGAAGTGGACACACAGTAGTGGCTGTTTTTCTTGGATTAATCTTGTTTTTTGGTTTCTTGAATAACTTGATTGTCCTCATCCTCTTCTGCAAGTTTAAAACCCTTCGTAACCCAGTCAACATGCTTCTCCTGAACATCAGCATCAGTGACATGTTAGTGTGCATCTCAGGCACTACCCTCAGCTTTGCATCCAACATCCGTGGCAAATGGATTGGAGGGGACCATGCTTGTAGGTGGTATGGCTTTGTCAATTCCTTCTTTGGTAAGAGTTCAAAAATGATTCTTTACTGTTCTTTTAACACTGGTGCATGAAGCAACGTGATTAGGGAGCTAAATGCTCTTCTGTGGTGAATAGAAGGGTACTTTTATTACCTTGTTATGGTCAAGCACAGGTGACCTGAATAGTGTAAAACATTTAAAAAAAAAAAGATTTTAGGAAAGAGTAGCATAGATCTAATAAATATTTCCCATCTCATTCTTCAAAATTACTTATTTCTTAAGAGCTAAAAATGGAATCTAAAAAAAGGCAAGCCACTGGAGACAGTTTGATTAAGTGTGTGAACAGTTAATGAATGAATTTCATTGTGAAGAGTTCATAAATGAATTCTTAACTCAGGACAGTGGCAACACAGTAGCTCCAGCTCTGCACAACGCTTCCAGATGTGGACAGCAGCTGTGTCTCCCAAAAACTGAAAGTAGGGGGAAAATACTGTATTTGTTTAAGCAAATTTGTGGATCACCTCTTCCAAAATCAGGCAACTCATTTGCAAACTGAAAATCACTCAAAGGCCAGCAGAATGAACCAGATACTTCCAGTCATTGATTAAACCCAACCTAGTGTACCCAATCTGTGTTAGACTTCATAAGAGAAAGGAGATAAAAATGTTAAAAACCCAAACAAATGAAAAATCCTTTCCAGGAAAATCTGTGCCGTTGCTGAACTGCAGGTCCCTCAGTGCAGTTTCTGTCATAAACAAAGCCTCCTGAAAGTACTCTATTTACCATTTTTAATTATCTCTCAGTCTATCATATGAATTTGTCCTGTCCCAGATAGTGAGTTCTCATCATTAGATGATTTCTGTTCTGCAAAGCAAAACAGAAATTTATTTTAGAATTGCATGTTTGCAGCTTCAGTAGAAAATTAATCTGCAGGAATATTTTTGTCAGAAGTGATGGGAAGAGTATTCAGTGTTCTTCTCCTGCCCAGACAAAATTTTTTGCAACTATCTTTTGCATTGCTAGATAAAGGTATTGTAACTCGATTTTATTATTATTATTATTATTATTAAAAGAAGATAAAGGACAATGAACAATCAGAGGGCAGCCTTCATCCCTCCAAGGATGAGGCCTGTGGCTTGAAGATGCCTGTTGCATCACCAAGCAGTGACCCTTTCTTCATTTATTCCTACATTCATAAAAAGATCCACTAAAGCATGAACTGGCCTGTGGGTGCATGTCTAGATGTGATCCTTATCTAACCCAGACCAGGGGTATTTGTACAGCTCTACATCCTTGCTTTGGAGGCATCCTTGCCTCCAGACCACGAGGACAGGACAAACACATTCCTGGCTCTTCTCCCATCCTTGACTGCAGCACATCTTGTGTAGTTCCTTTGACTCAAGAAGTGCTTCCACAGCTCTTGATGTAAAAGTAGGTGGTGCATTCAAGCACATGTTCTCTACCTGAATTATAAACTCTTCGCTACTTCCAGTGGTGTGGTCTCTGCTACCTGTCCCTTCCTCAAATGTGTGCTCCACTCATGAGCATTTCCTCTCCTCCACTTCCTCTGGGAAACTTCTGCTTTTCCCAAAGTCTCAGGAGTTAATAATCCTATGTAATATAAAGGCACTTTGGCCATCCAAAAATAGACTCCATGGTCAACAGCACCTTGGCTTGTTTTGGTAGGTTGTTTTCAGTTTGGTCTGTGCTGAGCAAAATGACATGTCTTCTTCCAGGTTTCATTTCCAGTTTTGTGTATTTTATGAATTCCAATATTTCTGTAAGTAGTTTCCTCAGGCAGAAAGAAGTTAGGACGGTTTTGCTCATACTTTGAGCTTTCTTTTTATTATTTGTCAGTGGAAGGGGGGAATAACATTTGAAGAGATGGAGAAAAAGAGGTGGGTGTTCAAGGGCTTAGAAAAAAAAGTGTATTAAAGGTGCCCTTTTGAGCCTGAGTCTGGTTACATGTGAGTTACCATCCCATTGACTATGGAATTAAACCTGCAAATGGCTAAGTTTCTCCCAGGGTGTTCTGTTGGGGGAATAAATCTTCAAAGTCAGGTCTGTATCAATTGGATACATGGCAGGAGTGCAGATTTCTGTGCTATTGTGACATGCATTTTCATGTGATAGTTTCTGCTATAATTCTTAAAATTGATTAGATCATCAAGGAACACACAAGCGAACGAAACAGCAAAACCCAGAATGCCAAAGGTGACCTCAGCTCCTCTGAGTGATGTTGGTGCTGTCAGTGGGGTGTCCTGGGAAACTGAGGCAACCTAAATGCAGGTTGTTAATAAACTGTGCATAGCTCATGTGAAAATCTTGCAGCACTCACATTTTTTCTTTCATTAGTGTGCATAAGGGGCATAATGAAGTTTGCTTGCAGAATTATAATTTAAAAATGTCAGTTGGGATATAGCATGAGTAAAAGCAAATAGCAATAGCAGGTTACCTAACATTTATGTATCTTTACAAACAAACTTTACCTGCTGATAAATATTATTCATCCTTTAGCTATTACTTAAAAAATCTCAAATGTTTATTAGCTAAAATATTGGCTTCCCCTCCTCAGTACCTCATGTCTGATTTTGGCCCATCAAAGACAAGAGAAAGGGCCCTAATTCTCAAGATTCAGAATAGATATGTGTAATAGGAAAGGTAATTAAGATGAACCAAAGTTCAACATTAAGGCTGGTAAGAAGGAATGCTTCGATATTCTTATCTGTTTGGATGTATTTTTGTCATGGGATAGATGATCCTACTAGGATAAACAACAGTAGAGGAACCTACTGTTAACGATATTAAGTGGTAATGATGTTTTTAGGGATATGGTTTTGGGGTAACTACGGTGGTGCTGGGCTGCTGGTTGGACTAGATGATCTCAAAGATCTCTTACAACCTTGATGATTCTGTGGGGCTCTAAGCTCACTGGCCCCACTAGAACTGCACTTTCTTGTACTAAATGAAGAATTGCACTTCCTGCAGTAAATGAAGGTACATACCTTTTCTTTCATAACTGCAGTATTTTTCTAAATCATGAAGAAACTTTAAGTGGGCAACTAATCTTCATGACTTGGTGATTATTTCATGATGTGTAAGACACACCTAAGCCAAATTCAAACTGCTAAAATATTTATAAATACAGTTCATTCTTACAAGTCTTCTGACAGGACTGAATTTTAAAGTTCATTTTCCCCCCCTCTCACTTGCTTTATGATGCAAAAGCCTCCTTTGTGTTTTAAACCAAATGGAGACTGAAGATGTTATCCTTCAGGTCTGTGGTTTGGATGAAACCTGAGGGAGTGAAAGATGGAAGCTGAGATTTGTTTCAAGTGTAAATGTGAGGTGAGAGATCACTATATTTTTCTTTGTTTTTGTTTGTTTGTTTGTTTTTCCCTCTAAATTGTCTTACCTTTTTTAAAATCACATGGCTGAGAGGTGACCTGGAAAGCAGATCTGATTTCCCTCCCAGCAGTATTGACAGTGCAATATATATCGATGTCATTTAGTGGGAAATAAGGAAGTTATTTACCAGGCAATCCATTGCCTACCTCAGGCACTGAAAAACCATGACCCAAGAATGAGCACCAGGGAGTTGCCATGGGCACAATGGAGAAAAATTATGGACAAAGTGTAGTTTTTTGTTTTAATTATTTGCTGCTATTTCTATATCTGCTTTGTGATTTCAAACCATACGTGGAAAGCACAAGGTTTGGAAGATAATGGGAAGTGCAGACACTGATGGGGATTTTAAAGATAAGGTTAAATGTTGTGAGATCTGCTATGGAAGTATGAGCTGTTGGGTCTTGATCTGGGGAAGCATCAGGAATGGAGCAAGTGGAGAAACTGCATGGTCTGTTCCCAGAGTAAATGATTTTACCCTGGTGCTCATCCTTGACTGCACCTCTATTAAGTAGGTCACTGCAGTGGAAATTGCACATGTCACTGAGTTGGGGAAATGGATGGATTTTTAAAGTTTGCTGTCATTACCCACCACTTCATCATGGTTTGACAGGCTCATGGTTATACATTTAAGCAAACATGGAAAATGACACAGGGACAGGATCTATTTTCACAGCTGAATTCTCATTAAACTTTGCAGGCACAGTGAAAAAAGGAGATTAAATATATCATGAAAATATTAAGCATTAGATTTTTATTTTAGGAAAAGTATATTATGTTTAAGGTACCCCCATAGAGATCATATACACAGGAAGTGATGTGCCATCCTAAGATTAAGTTTGTTTTACAGTTTTGACCATCTCACATGTAATCTCTCCACAGTGCCTTATTCAACATAAGGACAGATGAGATGAAAACTTTCAGAAAAAAAGTCATCTTCTCTCAAGATACTCGCACTAATGTAAACTTCCCAAGCATGTAGTACAGGCAGAATTTGAGCTCAGATGACTTCTGGAGTTCATTCTTAGAATCACTGCTCTATGCCATGTCATATCAGGACTAAATATTAAATAGATTGATACATATGAGAAAGAAAAAGCTGTATCTGGCTCCAGAAATCCAACACTAGATTCTAATGCTGGAAAAGTTCCAAGGCACATTACTAGCAGGGAAGTTTTTGTACCTGTTGAACTCTTAGCTCTTGTTTTCACGTGTCTGCCAGTTGTTTTCTTTCTTAACTTTCATGGTGGTTAAAATTCCTGGCAGCTTGCCTGAGAAGTTGTTTCCAATATTTCATCGTAAAAAAATGAATTCTGATTCGGGTTGTGTAAACAAACATCACTACTCTAGAGGAGCCAGAAATGCCTGTGTCATACGAAAGCTGTGTGATACAATGTCTGTGTCTTCCCACCCATCCTGGCAGCCCTGGGTGCAGCAGAGGGCTACAGTCCTGTCTGAACTGAAGTAAAGCATGTAGATGTGTCCTAAATGTCCACTGATAACTCATGGTCATACCTGAATGAGGACTTTTAGAAACCCTGTACTCAAGTTTCTGGGTAGATAATCTTTTCAGTCATATTAAAGCAGTTATTGATATATTCCCCTGTGAACTGCCAGAGAGCACAATTAATGAGAAATGGAGCTGCTCGTGAATCTGTTTTAAAGTTCAGCTGCCTCGTGACCTTAAACAAATTATTTTCTTCTTAGTATTTTACCTTGATTTTATATGCTGTATCTTAGACTCACTACATTAAACTAAGATGATTATATTTAGTGTATATTTAGACTTCTAACACACTGGAAACTCTATTTATGGGATCCACTTGAGATCTCAGATGCAATAAATTATTCTTCTGTGAAAAGATACATTTTTTTCCACAAAAAAACCCCATAATCTCACGTGGCTTGATCCTGCAAGAATTCATCTGATGTTTTCTGAGCTTTGATGCAGCAAGTACTCATCTCCCAGTGCAAAACCATTCTCAGCAGCTCCTCACCTGCCCGCTGACCAATGTCAGACCTTTATCAGCTGCCCTTCTGGGTAACTTGTCTCAGCTTATATTCTGGGCAGGTTGTTTTGTGGTCTAGAATATCCCTTTGTTAAGGTGACCTGTTCCAGCTATGCTCCCTCACAGTTTCTTTTATGTACCTCCCCATTGGCAGACCATGAAACAAGGAAAAAAAAGTCCTTGACCTAGGATAAATATGATTTAGCAAAACCCTGAAAATTATCAGTGTTATCAGCACCATTCTCATTCTGAAAAGAAAACATAATACTGTGAGAGCTACTGAGAAGAAATTAACTACCCTAGTTGAAAAGTAGGACAGTATCATTCAATTTACCAATTTATAAGGTGTTGCAGGCTACAGCTGTTGATGCTAATGGCATTAAGATCCTGTGGTATGCAGTAGGTGTCTGTGTCAGCAGCTATGGTTGCTTCTCTTTTCTGTGGTCTGGGAGGCTCCAGCTGGGCCCCATCTCCAGATGTCCCATCTGCCAGAGTGCAGTGGGACTGTGGAGTGTACCAGAACCCCCATACTTCCCTCCTACTCCCCTTTCATCTTTCATCACTGCATAAATTCAAGCAATGGCTCAAAGGAGCTGGGGAGTGCTCTGAAAACTTCCTCAGGTACCCTCAGTTTGTACCAGTGGCCACAGGTAGATGGAAATATTTTTTCCCTTAGCTGCCATCCTTAATGTTTTCTGCCATGTTTTGTTGTATGATCCAGAACCTAGAGTCCATTTTCCTAAAGTCTGTACAAAAGAAAACAGCAAAAAACATGCAGAAATAATAAAGGTGAAAAATGGACAACAATTTGTGTGTGTGTGTCCCTGAAAAGAGGGACAGAAGAACAGAATTCTGTAAGGAAATCGATTTCCCCTTTGGCATTTTTTGTGTACAGATGTCAGCTGTCAATGCACAAAAATGTTCTGCCCATGCCCAAGGTCTGTTTCTGTGCATGTCCAAGTGACTACAAATTTCTGCCCATGTTTGATCTTTTCCAGTTGGGCAGCTGTGCCTGCAGCAACAGTTGCATACTTTTGGTTCTCTGTTATAGCCACACATTATTGCAGAATGCTGGAGACTTTATGCAGAGAAATACAGAAACAACATCAGTTCATATGGCACCTCAAATAGGAATTTAAAGGCAAAGACCATGTTGGATTTCTTTCAGAATTATCCTGATGGTGAATTGAGTCTGAAAGGTCATGGCTATAAGCCCTGCTGGAGATGATAAAACAGCATTTCTGTCAGAGTTCAAGTTTAATCGTTGACATTTTCAGGCCCTTTTCCCTAGTCCTGGGTCATGGCATTAACCCAGACAAAAGCCTGATGTTGGCTTCTTTTTTAATTTGGGAAAAGGCAGAAACCAGGTCTGTTGGTAGTCAGGTCACATACATGTGAAAAAATATGTCATTAAAATGAAGCTAACTTTTTGGTCCCTCAGTGGGTATAACGAAATAAAATCGAGCCTTTATAGAGGGTATAATGAAGTAAAATAGAGCCAGTAAATAAGCAATATTCAAGAAAAAAAGAACAAAACACATTAGAGAGCAATGGACTTTGATTGTGAAGGGCTATTAAATAATATTATTTTTAACTACGTGTTTAATAATCTCTAGGAACTCTTAAGACCATCCACATGCTGACGCATCTGAACAGAATTCAGTATTTTTTGGAAAACTTTTAAACTTAATTTGTAGCCCCTGAAGTGGATATTATCATTGGCTGTTCACATCCTAGTGATAGTTACTTAACTAATGACATTCATTTTCTATGTCTTTTTCTTTTTAGGAAGCATTTAGGTAGAGTCTTCCAGTCCAGTAAGCAAATGAAACTTACAGACTTTTCAGTGATAAAAAGGATACAGAACCATTGGCATAGTTCCAAATAGTGACAGAATAATAGATAATAACTATAAAGTTCTTTTTTCCCCCTCAGCTGTGGCAAACACTTCATGCTTGAAAGTAATCACTAGAGTTTGAATTCTCTTTCCTTTTGCTTGGGGCTTTTTTATTTAAAAAGTATATTAAGTGAGAAAATGATTTTGTTAAATTAGTGTGCTGATACTAAAGAAGAAAAATAAGTTTCTTGGAAAGCTGAAACTATTCTGTTTACATTTTTGATTTTCTACTATCAATACTAGCTGAGAAACTTCTTCTAAAACTGAAGATTCAGTAATGTCAATAAACTACAGTCTCCAATGATTCACAGACCATGTAATTGCTTTTGTGGATTTCCCAGCTAACATGATTCACTTCTTAAATAATCCAAATGCCTCCCAATATTGAGAGATTTATGGATTTGGTTTTGTTATGGGTTGTTTGGTTTTTTAAAACTAACTCAAAATTACCTCTGTCTCCTATAGACTTTCCCATAATTGCTACAGGCAGGAGGAACATTTCAAATCTGCAGACAGCAAATGCAATGGAGAACCACACTGAGCAAACATTTCATCCCCATGACATCCCCCTTCTGTGAGACGTCCCTGTGCTTTCCCTCCTGAGACCTGGCTGCCCCTCTCTCCCCTCCACGCTGTGCTGGCTCAGCAGGGATCAGGGGATACCCCATGGAGGGTGAAACCTCAGGTTCCTGAGGCTGCTTGACTCCCCAGGCATGTCTCCGTGGATAGTAATGCCTCTAATCAAGGTCACCTGGGTACCATTTTACTACCATTGTGCCAGACATCACCTGCTTCAGCTGAAGGCTTCTCGTGTCATCTATCAGCACCAGGCACAATTGCTCTGGCCTATTTCAGTCAGCAGGTCTTCCCAGCATGTTGGAAAATTACTGTGACAATTGTAAAATTTTATTTCTCCTGTTTGCAGTTTCTTAAGTCTATTTCACAGGTGTGCCAATATGATGGGAGTACAGTCTCATCCTGTGGCCAGATACAAACTTCTGCTTTTCCTTAAGCAAGTATAACAGCCACAAAGCAGAAGGCTAGTGACTCACTGGGCTAAGCTGGCAATCTTCATATCTGTTTCACAGGGTTTTATTAGAGCCAGGCATTCACTGCCTGCTAATTTTCTAGTGTTGTTTTTCAGTTATATCTTCTATTGTTTCTTTCCCCTGCTCCTAGTTTTATTGTTTCTATTAGTTTCACTAATGCAATTGAGAGCTAAAATAGATAGCTGTGGCAAGAAGGAATCAAAGTCAACAGGCTTCAGATGAATCAAAAGAAGGAAACTTCTTTATGTTGAATTATTTTTGTAGAGATTTATAACAGTAGAAATTTGTTCAGGACAAAGTGACTATCAGAAAACAAGATATCAAAAAGAAGACTTGATTGTAAAATATTTTCATAAGGAATAAATCATCTTTACAATTCAACAGCAATGTAAAACTTTACTTCAATTAGGACTTTGATAATTTCTAAAATACAAAACTATTAGTTAATTCACATATATGGCATTTTATTGCTTAATATCTAAGTGTTGTCGGAATCTAGTAAAGACCTCTGAGTACTGGAATAGCACATTAACATCTGGCAAGATTTGCTTTCAGCTAAGAAATGGTATGAATTTTACAAAGCCATAGATAATCCCGTTCAACTTGACCTTATGAGAATTTTAGGACTCACAATGGTTAGACTTAATCCTTATGTGCATGTGCACACTGAAGCATTACTGTTTGCCAGATTTACAGTTTGGGGGTTATTTGTGTTCTGAGTTCAGGCTGTGTGTGTAAGTTACCAGGGGACCTCTTTAGAGGGAGTGTTTAATCACCCTAATGAAGCTGGGCAAGCTGTTTGGGCGCTGTGCAGCAGGCAGCCCAGGGCAGGCACTGCTGTCCCCTTCAGCGCTGGCAGCAGAGCAAGCACTGCCTGGGAGGCTGATGGCCATCCCTGTGGCTGATCTCTCTGCCTCAGTGGGAGCTCAGCAGGAGTTAATTAGAAACAGCTCTACGGTGGGAGTTGGTGTGGTAGTGATGACAAGTTACAAATTCTGCCTCTCAGTGAAAGAGAGGAGTATGTACATGGCATTTGTCTGTATATTGTCTCTATGTTCTGTACACTGACTGTGGTGCACCAAGTAACTCTTCTCCACGCAATTCTTTGTAAGAAATCATAGCAGATTGCCCTAATTTATCCAAACTTCGAAATTTTGCTCTGTTTTCAAATTGCTGAATTTTCAGAGAAAAAACATCTGGCAGTGAAAGAGGACCAAGGTCCAGCAGTGGCTGCATGAGTTTGTTGATGATTAATTTACTACATGTACTTCTTAAAATTGAAGATGCATTTCTGTTTAATATCCTTGAGAGAGGCATACACCACATCACAGGAGTAGGATGAAAGGCTTTGCCAGACAAATATACCAGTCAGGATTTAAATAGACTTTTTTTTAATGGGTGGAAAGCAGGTTATGAGGCAAGACAAAGCTTTATCTTATTATACTTTGAGATAAGAGCAGAAGACATGTCACCATCTGGTTTGCTTCATGGAAGAGTTTTTCTCTATTGGTCAGTGGACCATGGGGTGTTTAACAAGGAATTTGAGAATGTTTTACAAGTTAATACCTTTAATTTGAGTTGTGGGCACTCAGAGCTTTGGAAAAAAACTACTGATATCAGATACAAGCAGGTATTAGCCTCTTACTGTGCTGTAATTGTTTTTTCTTATAATTTCAATAACTAAGTTATGCCTTGAAAAGTGTTTGTATAGGTATCAAGTATATGCCATTCAAAGTATTTTGCCTAACTATTCTTCTAGAATACTAAATTTAAAGCTGGGATAATTTTCAGCAACCAGTGATATTTTTCCAATGTGCAGTACTACAGCCTGTGATTTGTGGTGTAGGGACACCTATCTTCCCTGAAGCAGTGATTTTGAATCTAATAGGTCTTCCTGCATTTATCTCCCATTTCACTTGCTCTTGGTAAACCTGCAAAATTTTGGCACGCACAATATATTATATCAAGGAATTCCACTTATTAACTATGTACTATGCAAGGAGAAGCACCTTCTCCAGTTTCTTTATTCTGAGTCTGCAACGTGATGATTTAATTTGAAAACCTACTTATTGTAGTAAACACTAAATAATCTTTCCTTGTCCACCTTTTCTCTTTCTTTTCTCTGTTTTCCTTTTCTAATAAGTCCTGATGTTTGCTTTTCTAAATGCTGCTGAGCATTGCTGCTTAGCAGAAGTGGTTTGTGTAAAGTTCTCTATCATAACTCTCCTTGCAGAGCAGCAAGTCAGAAACAATTGCTGTGTATTTAAAGCCAGGTCTGTTTTCCTGCACATATGGCAGTTTACATTAGTATTTCATCTCATCTGCTCAGTGGCTCAGACTCATGTGGTTCTGCTGCAGTACTTCATGGTTAGTTTTTGTTGATTTTGAGTTATTCTGTGTAGTATGATCAGAAAACTTGTCACCTTTCCCCATCTTTTCCAGATAATTTATTAATTAAATGAATAGCCCAGGGCCTGGCACAGACCCATGGGGAACTTTCCTGTCCACAGTTTCCACTAAGAAAACTATATTTTTTCTCCTGTTTTGTATTTCCTACCTCTATATAACTATTTATTCATGTGAGTATTTCTGTTATTACATGGCAGCTTAATATCCTTAATAGCCTTTGGGCTAGTTAGAGTTGTTTGAAAATCCAAGTAGGTTTTATCCAACTAGGCATTACCCCTGTCCGCTCTGATGAATTAAGTAAGGTATGTCTTCCCTCCATGATAGCCACGCTTGCCCCAGTATGTCATGCCTCCACTACTATACTTTCTAGTGCAATTTCCACTCATCCATCCATTGCTGAAGATTAGACTTACTGGTTGGGAGAAAATGTACTGCAAAGGACTTCTGTCTACATTGGTAATATTTAATTTTTTAATGGATGAAGTAAAAAATCTCCTCTTTCAGGTCCTTCAGATGGGTTAAGGAATGGGCTAAGGAAAGGGGAATTCTGCTTTTCCTCACTGCACATCCTTCAGCCATCACAGTGATCTTGGATAGAGTTAGCAGCAGCCTTCTCTGATGTTTCATCTCCCCTCCACACTATATGAGATTGTGAGGTTGTAAAACTGCACAAGAAACTCCTGTCTCAAAGGCAGTGTAAAACCTGGGCATCATATTTGGAGATTGCATTCATAGTCTCAGAGATGACTATTTATTGACCAGTTAATATCTAATTAGAATAGCAATTTAACCACTAGACATTATAAAAAACTTGACTCAGAAGTCACTATTTGTAGCGTGTTCCACCCCTAGGAATAGCAACTGCTAAAGAAGCCCCCCAGATTATAGAAGATCTCTAGAAATACACTCTTATTGTTAAAAGTAAGCAGCTGGATTCGGTGAGGAAGGAGGAGCTGACTGGAAGGACGTTGGCTGTGTGCTGTGGTGGACGCTTGGCTCGTTGGCTAGCAGTGCTAGCACTGTCATGTCACCTCTTAGCTTGTTTGGTGCCTCGTCCCACATACAGAAACCCCCTGAGACTGCATGTTAGATTTTACAGCTGTGCACAACCTCAGCATGCAGTCCCGGGGATGCCCCCACGTTTCAAAAGGAGCAGTCCTGGCAGGAGATGGGAGCCTGCAGGATGGAGTGGGCGTGGGGATGCAGCAGCGAACCTGACTGCCCCGAGCGCGTCCTCCTGCTGCGCCAGCACTGCGCATCCTGTTCTGCTTTCCTCGCGCTCACGAGTCCCAAGGATTTCTCCCGAGATGTAGGAGCTCCACCTAGTGCTGACATTCCTTATTCCCTAAGGCGGCAGAATAAATACGCTGGTATGGGGGCAGGCAAGTCGGGAAGCTGAATTTGCCGAGGCCAGCCTGCTTTCCAGAATGCAAAGGGGTCCTGCATAACGTACGGAAAGTGGGACAGAAGGGAACGTTCAGGGATGGTTTTGTGCTGTGTTGGCATAACTGAGATACAAATGGAATTCTTTGTGCTGTTTATGCTACTGGGAGTTTGTTGTTTGGATGGACAGACATATTAATAACGTTGCAGAAAAATACAGTAGTAGTCAGTGATGCATGTGAAGTCACCAGATATAGCTAGGAATTAAGAATACCTTTAAAGCACAGAATAAACACTTTTATAAATTCAGCAAAGGAGGGAGGAAAAAAGAGGAAAACCCGAGCTATTTCTTTTCAGTTAAAAGCAATACATGTTGTCTGTATTGAAAACACCAGCAAACACAAAGGAAAGGGTATGTTGTACAAGGGATGAAACATAGAAATCACCATTGAGAAAAGAGCAGGAAAGAGTTATTGAACAGGACCGGTAATGCTTGTTGTCATATTTCTCCCAGTAGAGTTGGATCCAACAGTGATTTCTCAGTGATTTCTTTCAAATGCAGAGTTAAACTGTGACTCCCATTAGAGCTAAGCAGGGGGATAATTCTTTGGAGAAGGGAATGATTGCCTGTTCTAATGGACTCATGATTCCAAGTCATCTTAGCAAAAGAGAATAGATAATTACAGACATTAGATAAATGGCAGTTGGTGGATTTATTTCTATTCAAACTGAATGGTTGATATCCGAGGTAGCTTGTATTTGGAAAATGGTTGTAACTGCTACACAAACGATTGTGGGAAATATTTTCTCATTTTCAAACAAATAGAAATACTTTTAATGCATTAAAAATCAAAAGGAAATTGTACTCTGATCACTAGTATGTGGGAACAACTAGAATAAGAGTCACTAAAGAATATTTGATTTTTTTTACCATTTATTCTGTGTTTTTCATATAAATATTTAATAGGCATATCCAAATAAAGCCGAGAATGTTTTGGAAACACACCCCATTCTCAGCTGTTTCTGTCAGTTTTTGAGGCATCCATCCACTCCTTTGTAGTTCATATCCTTTACATTAGCCCTGAACTTACCAGTTGTTATATTCACATTGTAGTTTTGCTGTATCATAAAAATTTCTGCTGTGATTTCATTATTTGCTGAACTTCAGGCAAGTCAGGCTAGTACTGGTTGGTTTTCCACCAAGACCACACCTTACTTTGAGTCCATTCATCTTAACTCTGAAATATCTTCTAGGTTCAGCAGGCTTTCATTTTAACTCTGGAAAGTTCTGGGATCTTCTGCCAAAATGTGCTGGCAGTTGGATGTGAGCTCATAAAATATGTATCTCTTTTTTTTGTTTGGAACAGGAAAGGAAAAAGTGGACAAAATTCTGGAGGTTTAGTTAAGAGGGAGCTGTAGCCATGTATGTCTGCCACTCTATAGGCCTGTCCTAAATATTAATTTGTATTTCTCACCTCAAAAAATGAAAAAACCACCCAAAAACCCCAACACCAAATCCCCCTTAACAATAACTGAAGTCTTTAATAATAATATTTTGTGAAATCCCATATTTACAATCTCTTGCATGTTTCTCTCTCAGATTTGCTCATTTTATAGTACCTTCCCGCTAGCCCTACTGGAGATGAAATTTGCTATCTAACTTAATTGTGTTCTATCAATTTTACTGAATTAGTTTCATTCCAGGCTGCCTATCCCAGATTTCACAGACCAGTCAGCATTCCCACTGCCACTTTTTGGCAATTCTAGTATCATGAAAAAAGAGATGCCACCTGAAGAAGCTCACTGGAGACTGTATATGACATAGATTTTTCCCTAGCAGTCTATTATGAGACTCAGAGTGAGAAGGAAAAACCAAATTTTAATTTTTACTTAAACAATTAACAAGTTTTTTTATTTTTTTCCTTTGTGGTGCTGTGACTTAGGGGTTTTACATATTTTACTAAAGTGCATATGTGTCCTGGTTTAGGGCAAATTTGGGACCTCTGAAGGGATCACTCTAGAAAGCAAACCTCTCCCCCCAGTGGTTCAGGAGACACAATTCTCCTTCAAGAAATGTGGGAAAAAACAAGCAACGTGTTCACAAATATGTGAAAATGAATAATATTAAACAATGAAACCTCTCGTTGTTCTGAAGAGATGGTAAATTCAGAGTCCTTCTGTAGTTCAAGAGTCCTTTCCGTGGGTGTGTCCTCAGCTTTCTCTCAGTCTCTCTGGAGCTCGGGTCCGGTGTCCCAGCCTGGTGCAGCCTGCGGGACCCCTGGATGTTAGTGCTGGTGTTCCTGGACTGAACAATGGCTGAACAAGTCCAAAAAACCTTCTGGCCTCAGTGTTGCATTGCACAGAATAGTCTGTTTAGTTATTTTGTACTAGTGATTTGGCTTACCCCACACACCTCTCCCCCTCTCCTCTCCTCGCCTCCCCCCTGAAACCCTAGTGAGGGTTTACCTGAGATGTCCCCTCCCTTTTCCCCTCCCTTCAGGTGTGTCATTGGCCATGACCTCACCCCACCCCCTCTCCCTGGGTTTATCCCAGAGGGCCTGGAACCCCTGGCTCGCTCTCTTTCCTCCTTTTCTCTGGGACACCACGTGAGTTGTTTCTGCAATAAACTGTGGGACTGTTGGTCCCGGGGGAGAGAGCACTTCTTGTCTTTTACCTCTGTCCTTGATGGGGTTGTTAAACCTGGGGTCCTCAGCTAGCCCGAATTGGACCCCGGGCCCCCCCGAGAGGGAAAACACCCTGACAAGTGAGAGAAAACGAATAAAAACAGCAAGGGAAAACTCCCCGTCTGTCTGCAGAGTGGAGAACTCCGAGAGCACTGCTTATCTCTGTTTTAAATACAGCCGTGAAAAAAAATTCCACCGCTTTTCCTTCTCCCC
>VWYI01012380.1:0-64117 GCA_013399455.1 Anthoscopus minutus | reverse complement strand
ATATCTGTAGCAGAGAAATAAGAAAGAAAGGAAGGCAAATTAAAGTAGGGAGGAAAGTCACACACTATTGTACCAGCTGCCTTTTGATGAATCATAAAAAACCCCATTCAGTGAGAAGGTCAAACTCTGAGTGAGTGGTAGTGACAGGGAAAGCAACGATTCTGTCATAGGCACCTATTAACCTCGAGACCTAATATGCTTAGCACAAATAATAGACATGCAAACAAGCATAAAGAAAGTCTAACTCTTTATGGATTTCAAAATGCTCTGAATTATGAAAGCATAGTAGATCTGAGTGTAAGCATTAAGGCATCACTTAACATGTTTATGTTTCATTCAGCTGATATACATTTAGGTGAATTTGAATTTGATTCTATTTTGATCCACTTTGAACATCAGCATGATTCTAAGGTTGTTCAAAGACAGATCTACTGATGATCTAAAATAGAGTTGCCTTGCAGTGGTAAAGAGGAAGAACTATCTCTGAACCATATTTGTAAGGTCAGCCTTCAATTAATTTCCAGCATTGACTTCCAAGTCTTCTCTTCACATTACTGTAAAAGTTCAGACTAATGGACATGATGGCTATAAGAAATTTTTGTCTTCTCTTGGTTCATAATTTTGTTGAATACACTGTTGTATGCAATAGATTGTACCCTGAATTTTTTACAGTTTTTCTCATTCATAGCTAAAGCTGATATGTTTAAGGAACCTAGACAGAAAAATGACATATAATAATTATTAAAGTTCTATTGGTAATCTGTTTTCTGTTACTACTAATAGAAATGTGAAAGCACTTACATAGAATATGAGCAGTTCCAAGAATTAGAATATGAATAGCCAAGATATCACTGGAAATAGGATTTGGAATTATGGCAAAGCAGCAGTAATCCTGCCTTCACAGCCCAAATGGAAACATAATTATTCTGTTGCTGAATGTTTGAAACACAATGACTCTATAATTTTCTTGGAACAAACATCATTGGTTTAGGTGACATAATTCTCTTCATATCAGTCTTCACACAAATCAGATCTACCCTGCCCTAAGGGATTTTTAGAGGCTTTGAACAATGAGTGATATTGACATATTCCTAAATATTCCTCTCAGATACTTGCTAAATTATTGATGTCTGTCAACTCAGTGATTATTTGAAAGAGGGATATTAACATAATGGAATTCAACTCTAGAGCAGATTTTTTGACATCTCTGTCAACAAAATACAAGTAACAAGAAAAAAAATCAAAAGAAACATAATGGGTTTTTAAGGGTGGTCTGGACTACAGCCTGAACAATGAGACAGATCAATTTAGGATTTAAAAGGAAATTATTATTTTCTGAATAGCTCACATTGCTTTGAAGGCAGTTGATTGTCATCAGCTTTTCTAGCAATTAGGTTATTTTGAGATAATTTCAGAATATATTTACAGGGATAATAACTCAGTTTTTCCATTGGTGACATAATACTCGTCTCACAGGACAATCTGATCATGGTAATAGTTTTCTTTTATTTCTTAATTGCATGTTAATATAGAACATTGAAGAGAATTACTTTTACAATGAATCTTCATTTTCCTAAAAATATCTGCCTGGGAACTTGTATACAGAGGAGCTGCAGTGATCTAATGAGAGATGTAACACTAAGGCAGTTTATTTTAACTGGTGCAAGTTTGTCTGTAAACATCTATTAGTTTTGTTACAAAAAAGATAACAAACTTCTCTTGCATCCCAAAAGGAAACAACATCACACCAAGTACTTGCTGATTGTGTACAAGCACAAAAGGTCCAACTACAAACAGACTGACTTCTGCCAGCTCACAAAACACAGAACATACCAGGATCCTCCACCAGTCTCAAAAACTATTTTAAAGTTGAATATTTAACCTTAATGTTTAAATACAGTAGTTTATTTTAGTGTCAGCTTGCAACTATCTTAGGGACAGTCCCCCTTGGAACGTGGAGCTATATGAAGGCCCAGCACATGGGGCATTAGGTATCCCAGAAAGATGCTTTTATTTACAGTCACATTCAGCACTTCCTGCTGGCTGGAAGGAGAGTCTGAGACTTCTCCCCATCCCAAGGACTGTGGGGACACAGCTCAATTCACTTGGAGAGGGTCCTGCAGAGTTCTCTCCTAGGGGTTGTTGCCTTTTGAAGGGCAACATTAGAGACTCTGCAGACAGTCTCATACCACAAAAGGAAGAGGATCTTCCTGAATGATGCCAGAAGAACTCTTCAGTCTATGATGTAGATTCTTCAAAGATTAAAGCCTACTTTCCTTTCTAAAGACTAACCTGTTGTCTTTAGATATGTTATTTATAAGTTTACAAATTTTAGGAAGAGATTACTGGTAGGAAAGATAGCAGCCTTTTCCAGCTTCAGGCATTTAGTGGGTAGGAAATTTTTATAATACTGAGTGTAGCAGAATGGAGACATTGTCAGCCCCCTCTTTTTCACAGCCCTTCAAAACTCATTTGAAAAAATTAAGATCTACAGGTCATCCAAACATTCTTTTCAAACAAGTACTCTGAGGCAGATTTTAAAATATATTTGGGTCCTGCACATGTAAAGAGATGCTTTGTTCATTTGTTAATGCTGCAGGAGTTATGAGTAAACCCAGGTGCTCACATGCATATCCTATGGTGCATAGGGTGAAGTGAGGCTGGCTTTATGCTGGGTTTCCTTTACTTCACCATCCCTCATGTCTGTGTTTCCACATGAGAAAGACAGCAAGCCTTGACAGGTGCACAAGGCCTAATCTACAATTAAAGTCACCACATTCTGATAAAGTCTGGTATTACAATGTTTTTTGGACATCTCTGCTTGTCTGCTTCTGAAAGATGTAAAATATTTTGGCAACAGAATTTTTCAATCCTAGCCATTTAACATTATATAGAAAATGAGGTTAATGTTGCTTAGAAAATAAAAAAAAATATCCTGCTTCTCCAGTGATTTATAAATATCTGCTTCCTGTATTTGCCATCTTGTTGCTTACTGCTTAAGTAACTATTCAATTAATGCACCATGTGTGAAGTTTTAGATACGTAAATGTATGTTAATATTATAGTGGACTAGCTAATCTAAAATTTCTATTCCTCTTTTCTCCCTAAATGTTTGACTGTTCTTCATTTATGTGGAAAGCTTGGAGATCAGCATATATATGGTCTGGCAGCTATATACTGTGTGGTATATAATTCAAGCAAGAAATAGTCCCACTTCCTATTCTTTTGTTGCAATGTACAATGCTCAGATTTACTGCATTTGTGTATAAATAGATGCTCTCTTACAAAGGATATCAGTCCATTTACACATGAAGTATATTATTTTCCAAAATACTACTCTTTAAGGAATAAGTCTGTATTGAATTATAAATAAAACACAATGAATTTACTCTCACTAGAGCTATCTGTGTGGCTGTACATGCTGTATGAGTCCTATATATGTTACATGAGCAATGCTACTTTTTCCACTTTTACCCATGCCCATGATCAACACCCATGCACAAGTGCACCCTCAATAGTAACTATTAATAAGATTAATAGTAACTATTCTAAGGATTGTCTCACACTGGAAAAGTTCATGGAGAACTGGCTGCTGTGGGAGGGACCCCATGCTGGAGGAAGGGAAGGACGCCTCTCCTTGAGCAGTTTCAGAAACAACGTGTGATGAACTGATGATAACTCCCATTCCCTGCCTCCCTGAGCCACTGTGGGGGAGGAGGTAGAGCTGGGAAAGAGAAAGGAGTGAGGGGTTTTAATATTTGCTCTACTTCTCATTATGCTGCTCTGATTTTGATTGGTAATAAGGTAAATTAATTTCCCGAAGTCGAACCTGCTTTGCCCATTATGATAATTGATGAGTGATCTCTGGCTGTCCTCATTTCAACCCATGAGCCTTTTGTTTTATTTTCTCTCCTCTGTCCAGGTGTAGAGGGGAGTGACAGAGTTGCTTTACTGGGTACCAGACATCCAGCCAGGGTCAACCCAACATACACCTCTAACTTTTGTTCTCTTCCTGAATATTAGTTTATTGCAAGTATTGATGATCAAGCACCAGTATTTCCTACAACTTTCATCTTCACATTTAGAGTCAGAACTTTCAACTCACCAATAAGATTGCAGAAATTAGATAATATTCAGCCTTTTTATCAGTTACTCTAGCAAGCAGAGTTTGGTACAGGCTCTGCCAGCCTGTACCAAACAGCTTTCCACTGGATTTCTGCATTTATTCTGAGCTGTAGCAAAAGTATGTGTGAAATATGTGAACATAGTCCATTATGTAGTTAATTGACTAAAGAAAAGAACCAGACCATAGCTGCTTTTCACAGTGTTCTGTCCAAATTTCCAAGCTAGCTGCAGTATCAAGAATCAAGGCTTTCACATTGAACTCCACTTTTCATAGACTTTGAATGTCACCTATCCTATCAAAGAAGCAACTTGTATTTTTTCACTGAATTTCATTATTCTGAATATAAAACTTGATAAAATGCCAATATTCTGCTCAAGTTTGGCTGCAGTACAGTGCAGTTACTTTTGTAAAGGAATTACACACTGAACTCCCTTCAATTTAGTATAAAGATGTGCACATGTTGTGCTCTGCACATGAGGTGACAGCCTAACATGTTGGAGCAAATCTGAAAGGACTTGTTCAATATGAAGATGAATATTAACTTTCCTGTCCCAGATTCTTTAAGATTTTTCCATGAAGCAGAACAACAGTTCTCAAAGACAGAATCTTATAAGAACCAAGTTCTCTCATGCTGGTCATGAACATACTTTTTTTATCAACCGATACAAAAGAGTTCTATTTTTACTTGGTGGAAGGATAAAAAAGATACTTTCTTGTTTTCTTTTAGCTTTACAACTCTCACAAACAATTCAGCTGTGTCGTTTGCTGATGATCATCATTTTAGAACATATACTCCCAAGGATGGTAAAAAACCACCATTTTTTGAAACCCATTTCCAGTGACATACTCCAATATTGATACTTCCTTTGCNTACCTGACTGCAGGTAGCCTGAGTCAAATTAATAGATTCAAATCAATTCAAATTCAACAACATAGGTCTCAAGCGTGCTGCTTTTAATCCTAACTAGCATTTACTTCTGCAAACCTGAAATTCTGCTTATTATGCAGAATGATAAAGCTATGGGTGTTCTATTTATACTGATATTTGGCAGTGAATATGAAAGATTATTATGCATATACTGGAGCTTGAGCTAATGTGCCTCAGTTTCAATATGAGCCTGAGCACAACAGTTTGTGGATGGCTGCATAATCAGCAAGTTTGGCATAGGATGGAAGTGAGAACAAGCTTGTGAAACAGCAGAAATATGCAAGGAACCAACTCCTAAATGTACCGAGATGAAAACACATTTTTGAGACTGATGAAGTTTTAGTTAAAACACATATGCAAACTTGGTTTTAGAATTAGTGATGGGGTGGGGTAGAATGATAAGAAAGGCATATATTAGATTGGTTTACTTGACTTTGCATGACAAAAACTGAGTGCTCTTTTTAGAAATACTTCCTGATGTTTCTTATGTAATACCAGGGAAGAAAAGATCTACTGAAGTTATACGAGAATTGTATTAACAGGAGAGGAAAATTTCAAAAGCCAAAATTTGCTCAGCATAACTTTAGGAAATCAGAAGAAATTTTCTTACCATTTTCAGTAGCAAAGGAATGGAACAGTCCTCCAATTGGAGTTCTTCTAGGAAAGAAAAAACACTTTAATTGGTTTAAAGACTCATAAACTGGTCAACTTAAGAGGAATCACAAAAGTGTGTATCTTACAAGAGCCTAGTTTCAGCCTTCTGCCCATGTTACAGCTCTGGGCTCCTTTAGGAGTGTATCAGCAAGAATCAGAAGCATTTGAAATGCCTTTGCGGTGTAAGTGGCCAAACTTTCCCCAGGAGAATCAGACAGGGCTGGCATATATCCTCTCGTATTTGATTGCCTGCCTCAGAAACCACAGAATAAAATGTGGCAGCCTTGAACCCAGTTCTGTTTGTTTTCAGAGTAATTACTTCTGTTGGCAACTCTGACAGGAGAAGGAATGACTCAGAGTGAATCAATATGTCCACAAGCAAAAGCAGAATGTTCACAGCCTAAACAGGACACAACCACAGTTGCATAAGCCCAGCCATACTACAGTCATAATAGAGCAGCCTAGTCTACATGATGCAAACCAGAGATCAAACTTAACTACCATTAATATGTCCAGTGCACACCAAACCTTAAGCACTATTCTATAAAAAAATTTAACAAATAACTACCTATTACTCTGGTCTGAGTGGGTGTAGCCTGCAAGCAGTGCCAGCACAGTTTTTTACTGGAACAGATAAGGATTTGCAAATCTCAAAAATTAAACAAAGCACTAGAAATAAATTTCAGGTAACTGTGACCATGAGTTGTGAGTATAATACGGCTTAGCATATATTATTGGCCCTTGCACTTGGAACAGTCCATATTAATCTACAGCATAATGTAAAACAGCTTTCATCTTGGGACTCTCCGATCCAGTGGAGTTTCCTGCACTGTGGCTCTATCCAGCCAGGGGAAAAAGGCATCTGTCTCAGAATAACTGAGGATATAGCTTGTGGGAATTGTATTCTAATGAAAAGAGGAAAATTTGAATTGGAACTCCTCCAGAGTCAGGATGATCTGACACTAGGTTGACTTTCTGGTTTAGCCCCTTGGCTATGATAAAAAGGGTTATCATCTGCTACAAGACACATGTAAGAAGTGGCTGTTGATGGCTAAAAACTGAGATACATCTGGACTATTGTAGCATGGCTGTGTCTGCAAAGACCTTAAAATCAAAAATAATGTGCATTGGGCTTGAGAGACTGAGCAAGTTGTTAGAACATAATAATTAAAGACTTAAACAGAATTTATATTTCTAGTTCTAGTTCAGATCAACTCTCCTATCCCCGTGTTTTATTATCTAACTCTTATGAGCCCTGTGGCACTCATTAAATATATAAGATGTCTGGTCTGTCCTGAATTTGCTGCAGGTCTTTGTTAGCTGCCACATTCCAAAATGATCTTTACCATCCTTGGCAAGATAAGTTTATGTCTGGAATAGCAGAACTATGTTTAAAATTATTGTTAAGGCTGTTTAGCCTTTTAGCCCATAGGAAGCAAAAGAAATTTACAGCGAGCTACTCCATCTATGATGGCACACATCAAATATTTACTAAGTAAAGCACAATCTTAATGAAAAGCCATTTTCAGAGCTACTGCTTAACATTTAACATGCAGTGGTGGGTGCATCATTTGTCAAATTAAGGACTTAAATATCTTTATATCTTCTAATTATTCATACCATTATTGAGAGTTGAAAAAAGGGTAATGCTTCTTTTTTATCTTTGTTTATTCATTAGTTTTATCAAACAAAGATTTTAAGACACAAACTTCCTTCAAACAAGAATTAAATCATATCCAGATGAAACGTTGAATTCATGCTCACCAGGCAGTTGCCATAAAATCTCTACTGATAGAAAAGTTCATGTTGCTCCAATTTTGTTTTTTTCAAAATGAGATATTCAGTGCAGTGATAAAAAATAAAAAACTCACTTCTATAGTGCTAATACCTATCTGAAACCTTGTGGTACCACTTATCACACTAATTCCTTTTTTGAAGATACTGTGAAAGATTGAAAAACAGTTCTGCCACTAAATAATTCCAATGAATTTATAGCAAGTTTTTAACATATGAAGAATCCTTACTTAATACTTTTAATTTTTTTGTTTGTTTGATTGGTTGGGTCTTTTTGTTCATTTTTTGGTCTGGATTTTTTTGTTTTGGTTTGGTTTGTTGGTTTGTTGTTTTTTTTTGTTTTGCCTTGTTTGTTCATTGTTTTGGGTTTTTTGTTTTGAGAAGCCCCAGCAATCTATGTGCAGCATAAAAGACATCTCAGTACATAAAAGAATATTTTTCCTCCTGCAATGGACAAGCCCCAAAGTGAATTGCAGAGCTACATGCTTTGACTCTAAAAATTCTTCAGTGCACACATACTTGACTCTGCATCACTGCAAGGAGCTGTTACTTGAGACACTAGAGGCGCACATTACCATACCACTGAAGAATTGATCCTGCTTCTCAAAGACTGCCCTGCCAAAGAGGCACATCCTACTGGCACCACTTTCTTCTTTCTACCAGCTCAGCATCACATTCAACAGCATAGATGCAGATTCCATACTACAGGGCTTTGGCCTTATCTGACTCAATGTGATAAAAAAGACTCACCAAAAGAGGGAAAAGTAGAGCACCTGGCCACAGTGGAGATGGTCACATCGCATTGTTGATATGTAATTTCAGACTGCTCCACTGACATCCTCCTCCAAGGATGTATTATATGTATTATTCATATGTGCCTTTTCAGTTCTTTGAAGGGGACTTGCACTATGGAATCACCACAAACCTGTGTCAAGAAGTCCAGTCCCATGCAGCAACAGAAACATTCTATACCTATGCAACACAGCTGGCAGTAACTGATTGATAAGAAAACCTGGCCATACCCATCCATTCCAGAATTTCACAAAGGCACCAGCTAAGGAGAAAGACTTCCTTCACCCTCTGTCAACTGAACTGACACCTCCCCTCTGCAATAGTTTTAAAAGTAAATAGGAGAGGGTTATTTAAATCTACAGCAGCTTCCTAACACTTCCTTGGCTAGTGTGGAGTTTGTATTCTTCCTCAGAGAATATTTTCTATTTCAGTGTTGTGCCTTTATTACAATGCTACCGAACTTTGCTGTATGGTGAGCACTCTATTTGGAAACTGCACCATCAGCCTTTTTCACTATCTCTGACCACTGAAGGAAAATATGTGGTTTTGAACCAACTTCCTACATCAGGTGACCACTTTCCATCAAAACCAGTGACTGCTTTCTGTTGTCCTTAAAGTACTTTTACCGAGATCAGTGCACTGTCACCTTCTTGCTGGAAAGTCTTTTTCTGCTCATGTAGAATATTACAGTTTTTAAACTTTGAATTATGTTAATTACTTCAGAAAAAAAAAAGAATCCCAGCTATTTTTTGCACCTTCTTTTTACTTGTAACTCTGGCAATCTGGCACCCAAGTTACAGTAAGCATGCTGAAAAAATGCTGTGGTTTACCTTCATTAAAAAAAGTACAGATATGAACCTCTTTTTCAAAAATGCAGTTTCCACAGTGACCATGCAATATCATCTGTTGTTTGTCATATGGTGGTGTAAGACACCCACTTTTGCTTGCTGATGTCAAAACAATAAATGAAAACTGAGAAATTCTGGCATGCATTGCTACATATTCTTAATATAGATGTGAAAATTGATACCACTCACAGTTTTGTTAGTATAATCATTTGATCCTCTGACAGCGGAATGTCATAGGTAAATATATATAGCCTGATCATCAAAGTTATTTTATATGCCTTCTGCTATGAGCTTCAATAAGAATGTTTACATAGGCAGTGGAAGCAGTACTAGTTATAGTCCCCTTATCTCATTTCTAATGCTTATTCTCTGGAATATGATCACTGTAATGCTGCCAGTGCCCAGCAGTTCCAGGCAGGTTCCACCCTGTACCTGACAATCACTGATGAGCCCCATCTTTCCAAAGCTACCAAAAGCATTTCATTAAGTTTCTTTGTAGATCTAACCTCAAACTCATTTCTGGAAATAAAATTCCTACATCTTGTATGAACCAAAGGGGAACAAATGGGTACTATGGGATAAATCTGCCTAATTTTTTCCACACAGGTTGGTAAAATTTTATATTCTTAGCTATTCCAAATTATCATGCTCCTCTCTCCTTTCTCACTGAACTTTTACTTACTCATTGCTTGTATGATGGTATGCAACCTTTGCTCTCAGGTGAAGTTATCCAGGATTTGTGTTTTTGGAATGAAGCTGCAGCCAATATCATCAGTTTATACATTAAAACTGAATTTGTTGTCCCTGAATAGCAGTTTTGCTATACTGAAGATGTTACATTTTAACTTAGTAGGAAACCTTATTAGTAGGAAATACTGGTTGGATTCAAATTTCCAGATATGTTTGATCAATGACTGGAAGCAGAAAGTAAGTCTCATATTTGATCTTCATTCACAGGCAGCTCATTTCCACAGAAAGAGTCAATGTCATTTTTACATGAAAGAGTTGACAGCCCTTGCTGGGAGGCTGGGTTTCATCTCAGCAATCTTTGACCTGGTGCTTTGCACAGTGGTTTGAACAGTGCTCTAGGAATGAAGCAGTCTCACAAACTGCAGGTATAAAGCAGCCAGATTTATATCCATGCCTTTGAGAAGAAAACTGCTTGCTTTTGGATCTGCCCATTATCTGCTGGGTTGGGGGACACTTAAGTGCAAAAATAGCTAGGGAAATTAAAATGCAATGCTGCTAGGCTAGCTACTTCTATTATTACATCTAATTATTGCAAAAACCTTTCCCAAATTCTCACCAGTAGTTTTTTCAGTGAAATAACATGTCATAATAGCTGCCATTGGAGCTCTTTGATTCAACTATATTTATTTAGAATTCCCTAAACCACACTTGGAACTTTCTTGACACAAGTTTACCGTGACATATGCACTGCACCACTCTGTCAAAGACAAAGCAAAATCTGACTCCATGAGTCAATTTCATTTTTTTCCAGAAACTGATTATACTGACATGCTTTATACTATAGATATGGTAGGAAATTCAAGTTTTAGCGCTAGACTTAGATGTTAATGCAGCAGAGGACATGGACTTGTCTGAAGGTGTAAATTTTTAATTGCTCTTAGTGTATTTTCTTGCATATTCTCCTCACTTACTTCAAATACTTGCAGGCTTGTGGAAGTACCCAGCTGGTTACTATTCAGTTTTATTAATTTTTACAGAGACAATAGCCCTAAGAAATAGGAGCCTGGCTTGAAAAAAATCCAAATTTCAGAAGGAATCAGCAGAAAATTCCAGAAAACTTTCTGTGAGGTTTTCTATAAAGACTGTGAAGAATTATTTAAATATCTGATCTCCACCAGTGTGACCACCATAGCTGAGTTTCTCCTATAATATGATGTATCTTTATTTCCCTAAATAGCTCAACCAGTCAGTTATATGCCTGGTACTTTGTTTGCTTCTGAGCTCTTTTATGTATGCTGATGATACTCTAAAATCAGTTTCCCAGGATTTCACTCAATAGAATCCAATCTAATTGAGTCTTAATACTTTAATTAAGAGATGAATAGTCAAAAACCAGCTAATGAGGCTAGTTACAGATCAGGCCCAGAATACGTTTTGAGGTTTTTTCTTTGAAAATAGCCATTTTTTATTCTGCTTTATTAAAATTTAAATTATCAGGCTATGTCTAATGTTTAAAAAAGATAATATCAGGTAATAATAATTGACTACATTGCAGTATACTGTTGCAGAAGGAGAGGGATTGTCCCAGCTTCACAGTGCTCTCAGGAAGGCAGAACACTGTTGCAGAGAGCCCTTGTCTCTGTGTCCTGGTCATAGAGTCTTGCTCTCTTAGCTAGTCCTCAAGTTTTGGAATATAACAATCAATTAGCTACAAAATATGCAGACCAATAATGACAGCTGTTCTGTAGAATTCATAACATTTTATACTCCCATAGCTGCTTTCCTGCCATGTGTCTAGGAACTGTTTAAGCCTAATGCTTCAGAAACAACCTAAAAGGCAGTTCCACTATCATGTTTTTATAATCAGTTGCACATTTTTATATTTTCTCATCTTATATCACCAATAATACCTTATACCCCTCTCTGACTATATATTGCTGTATCAGCTTCAGTAAATTCATTTCTTAATAGGCTCTGCTACACAATATCTTAAGAAAGCTTCTGGGTAGTCTCACTTGGTCTGTGAAATGGGCTAATAAAGTTTACTTAGCACTTTGACAGATTATGATTATTTTTATGTGGGTTGAATGCTACTCCTGTTACATTTAATCATGTCATGTTTGAAAAGCTGCAAATGAAATATCGAGTTGTAATCAAGAAACAATGTTTGCAAATCTTGAATAAACCATTTATACAATTTTTAAAAAGTGGAAATCTACTGTGGCATTCTACTGCCTTGCATGGTGATTTTTCTTTTTTAAGAGCAATTATGGTTTCATAACTTCTCATAATGCAAGCATGTGAAATGAAATTTACTTTTTATTATTATTTTCAAGTTTATTCCACTGCAGACATGAACAAAATACCAATACTGACACTGGTTTATAGGATGGCAGTGGAGGTAGCCATGGCAACAGAGAACTCTGTGTACTCCCTCCCAGATATTTCCTGAATTCGACAAGTGAGGTCAACATGCACCAAGTCACTGCTGCCATAGACACATTTTGTCAGTACCAAAGATGGTGAGATGAGTACTGACTCAGGTACAGCCCCCTGAGCAGCCCAGGTGTACTAAAATCAAAGTGTTTTCTTCTTCCAGGATTCACAGTCAGCTGTGCTGACTCTCCGGTGCACTCTGATGTTCAGGCACAGAGTAATCTGCCCGAGCTTTATTGAAGGCAAAAGTTCAACCAGGAATGCTAGTATAGAGGAAATTAGATATTTTCTTCCATAACACAATACCTGTGGCACCATTTGCAGACCTCTCCTTCACCCCTGAAAGTACTGAAGTGACAAATGTTAAACATTTGAAGAGTCAAATGAAATACAGTATTCCAATTCAAGTCAAACAATATGAAAAAAAATGCAGTGCTTTGATATTCCCGATGAAAAATTAAAACACAGAAAAAGTAGTCTTTATGAGCACAATTTCCATGCTGTGTTCTCTGTGTTTCATTAAGAAGTATTATTTTTAACTGGTTAATTCTATTTTAAATTATTTTAAGTTGCATTGTTTATGTACTTGATTGGATGGAAATTTATGTGAACATAAATTTTGTCTTTGCTTAGACAAAGGTTTTCTTGCATTTCTTCCTCATGCAAAGACTTTATTTTGCATTTGTCCCTTCTCCATGAATGGTGCCCTCCATTTGTCCCTTCGCCCAGAACAGGCAGGGTTGGAAAGGCCCTCTGGAGATCATCCAGTCCAAGTGTCCTGCTAAAGCAGGTTCATCAGGTTGTACAAGATTGCATCCAAATGGTGTTTGAGTGTCTCTATGGAAGAAGAGTCCACAGCCTCTCTGGGCAGCCCGTTCCAGTGCTGTCACCCTCAAAGGAAAGAATTTTTTCCCTCATTTTCAGATGGAACTTCCTGTGTTTCAGTTTGCACTCATCGCCCCTTA
The DNA here is from genome assembly GCA_013399455.1 of Anthoscopus minutus. Classification (NCBI taxonomy): domain Eukaryota; kingdom Metazoa; phylum Chordata; class Aves; order Passeriformes; family Paridae; genus Anthoscopus; species Anthoscopus minutus. Next base: position 50,884 of record VWYI01012380.1, on the reverse strand, counting down.
TCCTGTCACTGGGCACCCCTGGAAAGAGTCTGGCCCCAGTCTGTGAACACCTGCCCTTAAAGTATTTCTATGCCTTGATAAGATCCCCTCTTCTTCAGTCATCTCTTCTCAAGGCTGTACAGACCCAGTTCCCGCAGCTTTTCCTCCTAAGAGATCTGCTCCAGTCCCCTCATCTTCTTTGTGAAATGGTTAAACTCTCATGGTAAGACTCCTTCAGTGATCAGTCTGAGGGTGACTCCTTTCCCTTTCTGAGTTGTGTCCATTAAAAAACAGCTTTAAGAAGGGGCAGGGAAGAGAAGTGCTGCAAGATTGAAATGTTATATTAATACTTTAAAACATTCTGCACTCCAGTCAGCTCTAACACAGAAATTCTAAAAATTTGACAAATAGGAATGTTGTTTACCTGATACCAGGTGGTTTCCCAGGGGCACTCTGGAAGAGTTCTTATATTAATGGTCCTTGAATATGGATTTGAGGAAGGTCTTCAGGTCAGTCATAGCTGTCAGTGTAAACAAAGACCAATTCATTCCAAGGCCAGAGGTATTCTGACATGAGCCATATACTGATAGAAAATCTTATGATAGAAACAGAATACCAGGGTGGAAGATATCTCAGGGAATCCTTTGGTACAACACTTCTTGGCAAATTAAGAATAAGAACTGTCGTTGAACTTGCATCCCTAAATGAACACTAGCATATTCAGAACTCCTTGCCCAGCCAAATGTTCCTGTTTTAATTTTAGTACATAAGCAAATTAAAGTAATCATAGAAGTCCTATGTCTTAATACTTTTGCATGTCATCTATTAGCAATATTACCAGGGGACCTGTCAATATTTTTTTTTAATTTTGCTATCTATGAGGCCTGCTGCACAATTAGTCATGAATCCCAAGAAAAAATGTTCAGAATGTACATCATTCAAATGTCTCATTGCCACAAATGTGCTATAGTGTTTCCCTTGAAGATTTTTAGCAATCACTATGAAATTTTTGACAGATTTATTTAGTAACATGTCTCAGACAACTCAGTGTGTGTATTCCAGCTAACTGGGTGATGCTTTACAATTGTTCTCAAATTCCGTTATTAGTATCCTCTACAGACACAGCAATAGCCTACAATAGGTATAACTACTTGTCCCGGTTTTTTGAGACAGTAATCTGTCAGGGAAGGCAGAAAAAAAATGTAAGGCCCCACCCTTTCCCTCCGAATTATTATATCTCGAAAACACGGAGTTCTCAGGCAGAGATATGGGAATAGGAATAACAGTTCTTATATATATATATATATAAAGGTAAACCAACAACAATAACTACAGTATTAACAACGGAACAGAACAGGGATCCCGTCTCGGCCGAGATGGGAAAAGGTGGAGGAGAGGCAGTGCCTCACAAACCCCTCAGCTGGCACTCAGTCCCGGAGCTCCTGCAGGGCTCTGAGGAAAAACACCTCGCTGGAATGGCAGGGATGAGCAGAGAGTCCCGGGCCGGTGGAGGAGNCCATCGAGGCTTTTTCTCCCAGCTAAATGGGAAAAATTCCACTGTTTAAGGAACCAAAAAAAAAACCACGTAACCCCCAACACTACTTTTCTATTATTAGCTAAATATTTTTTACACTTATTAGCTAATATATATTATTATATAGCTATTTAGCTATTATATTATTATCTATTTATATAGCTATAGGCATAGAAATGTATTTGGGAATAGTAAAATGTTAAAAAAATATATGTGTATTACATGGAAACAAGTAAGTACACTGTTTTCTTAACCATGTGACTTAGGTGGGTTGTTGGGGTTTTGTTTTATTTTTTTAAAAATCATATTATGGATAAGTTATTTATTTTAAACACTGATAAATATCCTAAGATGTAGCAGAACAGCAAAAGTTAAAAAAAAAGGAAGTTTTAAGTTCATTGTTAATTTTAGTTATTTGTCAAACTGTATGAAGGATTTCAAAAGTTTGACCCTTTGGAGCCCTTTCCATCTATGCAAACTTCTAACCCAGTTTTTCAGTTCACAGAAAACATGTTTCTCTTCTGTTTTACTTGGCTTGACTTTCAATTGGAATTTCTCTTTCCCACAGTATACTCTGAAATGTCAGATGAAAGAGAGAGAGAGAGATCAAGCATTTTCTAAATGGATGGTGAAGTCAGCAGGAAAGGCCTGTGACTTGCTAACTTAGAATCTCCCTCCTCTGCAGTGTGTATCCTAATTCATCATCATGCTATTCAAATCTGAAAATTCATTTATAATGTACCCCCAGGAAGTGTGCCTTGGCCAGTATGCTAAAGGAGGAGTGTGCACAGAAACCCTCACCCTTACTGTAGGACATCCAGCCAGCACTTGCAGGACGGGACAGCAAGGGACTCTGTACTCCAGCAAGTCACATAATCTATTTCTCATCAGCTGCACGGATTTGAAAAACACCAGTAAAATATTCTAAATCTTTGCACTGCCAGTTGGAAATACCTGACAAAAGAGCAGGCTTTGCATGGTTCTTCCAATGCCATTATATGTGAAGTTGAAGTTGGTTTATCAAATAAACTGATGAAAAGTAATGATGTGGTTCACTATTTAAACTTGCAATAAGAGCAGCAAGTAAAATGACAGAGTGAAAGACACTACATTTCTTTAGACCAAGTAGTCTGTTTTGGCCTGATGCAAAGTCGTGCATCTCCTAGATAAAAGACAAAACAGGAAAAACAAGTTGCAGCTCTGTAAAAGCACCAAAAATCATGGCTTGTATAAATATTCTGGGGAAGAAGGATCTGACTGCATCTTCACTGAACAGCAGTCTTCACTGTTCGGCTGTGAGAGAGTGATCAACCACAAAGTTTCTGTTTTCAGGCATTGTTCTGGATAGCATGTATTTCTAGCACTGTAGCTGCAACACTATCAAACTTTAGCTTTCTCACTATGACTGTCAGTGGGCTTGGACTAGCTGTTAATCTGCAGGAAACACCCTCTGACTTGATCAGTGCTGTATGAATCTACAATACAGGCAACTGATTATGCTTGCACATCAGTTTCAACTGTGGGTATGACCTCTTTCATTTTCTTAGCAAACAATAACACAAATTCTTGACACGTATTATAACTCCCAAGCTGCTGTCAGCCATCCTGCTAAGAGTAAAGCTGTGGTTTAGTGGAGTAGCTGACAAGTTGATGTCCATGCATAAGTACATAAGATAGAAAGCCAGTCCTGTGGGATGATGTGTGCTGTGCTCAGAGAGACAATTTAGTGTGTGTTTATCTTGGAATGCAAGTGTAACCTCATTATTTTTGTGAGCTGACTCAGATGTTTAATATCATGTATATGTTAACCAAGTTGGAAGAGCTGAAGCCAGAATAGTGAGCAGTTTTCAATGCTGAGCCCAAGATGCCTTTTATCTCAAAAAACAATGGCTGCTGATCATACTGCAAAGTCAGCCACTCATTATTGTTACATACCAGTCAGCCGGTACAAATACAAAACACATCAAAAAGAAGTTAGACTTAATCTTTGCATTGAGATTATTTAATGATTTGTTGAAAAATTCTAGGCAGAAGTGCTAAAAAGTTTGGACCAAATTGTAATTTATAAGTTTATAAACTTTCAATGACTTCATATATGCTGACTCCAGTGTAGCCACATGCTTCACTCTAAAAGCAAAATTTGGCTCAATAACAACTTAAAAAAAAGGCTTTCAAACCAGTTTGTGGATAAATTCTGTGTATAAAAAAATGAACTGCCACACTTTCTGTTCAGACAATATTTTTTTCAAATCAAGTTATCCTTAGGAAAACCAAAAAAACCACATATTTGTGTTAAAATATGGCAGTTTTTTAAGATAAGAATTCTAACTATTCATGACATATGTAGCTATATTCAGCTACTAGTGATACTTATGGGGAAATTTACTAATACATCTTTACATTCTGATAGGAGAAAGTCTGTTAATGGAATTGAGACAATATAGCAATGGTTCAAATGGTTTACATATAAAACATGCAGATGGGATGAACTCACCTAGATGCTCACATCTGATTTTAAACTATATTATTTTCTCTCATTAGCATAATTATGCACAAGGTAATAGCAAAAGCGGGAAATCAGACCACAGGGCTGACCAAAGGCTTTAAAACTTTCATAGTTTTAAATATTACTACCATCCCTGGTATACTTTGGACCTGCTCCATCTACCCTTTTGCCAAATGGTTTGGTTGACAGCATGAGCCAGGAACTGTCTCAGTGTTTAGTGTGCCTACTTTCTGAGGGTAGAGGAGTTTAGATACATGGATATGAGTATGTATGTCTCAAGGCTGGGTAAAATTTCATAGTCCATTAATAAATCACAGACACACAGAATAATTTCAGTGCAAATGGGCTTGTGGTGGTTACCTGTTCCAGACCCTTGTTCATGGTAGGGCTAATTTCTGTTAGATCTTTGCCAAAGCCCCCTCTCACTGGAGTTTTCAATATCTCCAAAGAAATTGATGTCCCTGCTGCATCTCTGGACCACCTGCTGCAATGTTTGACCACACTCACTGTGAAGAGTGAGTTTTTCCTTTCACTATCCTGTGTTTGATGACCTTGATGAAGTTTGTCATCTTGACACTTTTTGCAGTCTGCATTGTTAAAATTCTGGCTCCATCTCCTGTATAGGCTTCCATGAAATAATAAAGAAACCAGTGAGACCCTCATGAGCCTCCTCTTCTCCAGACTGAACAAATTTAGGTCTATCAGCTTTCACACTATGAGATCCAGCCTGCCAAATGTTCTGATGGCTTTACATTCCAGTTATTCAATATCTTTGGAAGCACAGAAGTGTGCTTTTCACACTTTTTTTTTTCCTTGCAAGCAGGAAAAGCTAATAGTTCCCATGAGATGGTGCTTTGGCAATTCCTCTGCAACATCCTCAGCCTGGATTTGTAACAAGCAACAGACTTCTTCAGATTAATATTGTGTAGATAAATTGGCTCTAACATAACTGGAGTTAACACATACTCAAGATGGTGATCTGTATTAATTTTCCCCACAAAATCAGGTTCAGGATATCCCAGCACTAGACTGGAAGCTAGAAGCACTCTAGCAACACTTCCATTGAAGATAATCCAATTGGAATTTTAATACACAAACCCTATGATGAAAAGCAGTATGTATTAATCCAAGCAGAAATCTTAACTAACGTAGCTTTATTCCTCCCAGTATTCAAGGTCCTCCTTTTATGAATAACTCTGGAAATTCTGCATTCTACATGCAATGTGCAGTATGCACAGTCTACAGGAGAGCCAACTGCATTCACTCTGACTAGAGCCTGAAAAGCTTCCTTGTCCTACCAGATGGCATAGTTTTTGCTCCTGACACAGAAATGAACTTCTAGCTGGTCTTTAATACTTTACAAGAAAAAGCAATTAACTTTCATTTTGAAATCTATTTATCTGCTTTTTCAGTGCAGATAGTACTTCTGACAGCCCACTTCATATTAAACCTGACATCTTTGATGGTCTGATGGTCTGTTATATGAAGAAATGGTATTTTTCTGCTATGCTGGCATTTCACATCCCACTGAGTTCAGAACAAAGGTGGTTTTGCTTGTGTTGCTTAAATGTTAAGTTTAGAATAAGAGCTGACAATTTAAGACATGATTGATACACAGAATCTGCATCAGATTCTTAAAAAAAAGTTCTGTCCTGTTAAAATCCACAGTGCAATAAAAGAGAAATGTACTGCTGTCAACAAATTAACATTGCGTGCTAGATAAAACTAGTGTTAACTCTTTTACAACAAATACAACAATGGTTATTAAGATTCTTTCTACTTTATCCACATCTGAAGCATGTAATCTCGCTTCAAACAGACAAAAATCAATTTCAGGAAGTGGTAAATACAGGAAACTTGGAAACTTTCTTTGTACCTTCTTCTAACTCTGAATGGAGTCTACATGATGGTATCAGAAGATAGCAGGGTAGGCTTACCTGCTTACTTGGGATAGAGGACCAGAAGAGATGTAAAATCTGTTTTCTTGTTGTTACTCCAGCCAAGGACAATTCAACACCAGCTGAATTGCCAGTTTAAGGCTCATGCTTTAAAGCTTCTCTGCTCTCCCTTGTAATACAAAAGGAATATTGTATTGTCTGCCTCACAGCATATCTCACTGAGTTATATTCTAATCCGTTTCCCACAGCTTTGCTGGAGTATTCATAGAGATTTGGTAGATTTAATTTTATTCCTTTGAAGCTATGCTTATTTGTTGATTTTTTTTTTCACTGTAATCAGCTAATGCAGGTGTTGTGATGCAACTGTAACTATAATTATGGGTCTTTTAAATTATACTGAAATGTGGTTTAGCATCATGTAGCTAGTAGGATCAGATTTATTCCAGAAACTTAGTGCCTTTACTAAAGATAAGAAGTCTAATAGTTCATGTAAAATGTACAATGTTCCTAAATGTTCCTAAATAGTATTAAAGATCATCCTCAATCAATTTTATTATACTAGTGCAAAATTTACACGTGTAAAAAATCTGTCTCAACAATAACAAACACTGGTGCATCAGCCTTGGAACTACAAGTAACTTTTTTTAATTTGATCTATTGACTTAATACTGTGTCACAGCATAAACACCAAATTCATCTTTAAGCTGTAAGTGCAAAAGGGACAATGCTAGTTCAAGCCTCTTATGAAAAATCCTGTATGTTCTGGTTTTTATTGTGCTGTCTGTTATCAATGAGACATATCAGACACAGGACTTGTGAGCAGGTCTGCTGAAAGTAACTATAAACAAACCAGACTGGGCATGTTCATGTTGTGTAAATTTAATTTTGGTAGAGATTTTTTTTTCCTTTTTTTATCTTTTTCAAGATATTTTCTCATATTGCAGGTTTACACCAAGCAGCAGACTGAAAGAGCTATATAAAGATAAAGACTCCATAAAAAGACATCGATGCAAATATTTTTGTAATCTTCTGAGTGGTATGTCTCATACTGGTGGCCCAAAAATACATGGCAAGAGTACACCACCCACACTGCAGCACTTCTCATGCACCAGGGTGGGGAACAGGGAATTATCCTTTAGTCATTCTGCCCATTTTGAGCAACTGACATTTGTCCAGTTGTAAAAAGTGAGAGCTTTCCTCTACTATAGGGTATTGGATCCTCTAATTTGAAAGGATCCTTTAATTTCAACTCTTGTTGAAAACAGAGCTTATTTATAACCTGGCCTAAATGGGTTAGATAATTTTCTCTGTATGAACACATATACACATATTTATAAACTCTATACATAAATATGAGAACATTTTAAGCTTCTGTGTGTCTTTCCTGGTTTGCAAGACCAAAGAATTAATGAACCAACAAACTTAGAAAACACTGGTCCTGCAGCACTGCAAAAATTAAGAGAAACAGTTCCTAAACTTGTATGTTTATTTTGATTTAGTGCTGAGAAATACAGATGAGAAGAATTTTGCTTGCCTCCTGTTATCTCATAAATTACTAGGCTAGCTTTTGGAGCAAAAGACATGCCCAATGGATTGTATACATAGATTGTCACACTATGGATGAACAATAGCAAACCTGAATGTTGTCAATGCAACAGATCCTTCCAGCAATATTTGCTGAATAATTTGAATGCACTGCAGCATAAAGAGGAATGCTGTATGTGTTCTTCTGCTGCACCCAAGGTACATCAAGGCCTAGCTTTAACACGGTAAAGACAGGAAGCTGTGATGGAGCAGTTTGCCATTCTGATTACAGAAATAATAATTCATAAACTGCCATTTTTCATTCCTGTTAAAAGTTTGTGGTGAGAAGAGACTTCCTGCTTAAAATCAAGATGTCTAGAATGCTCCACTCTAGTGTTTGTGTGAGAGATACTCAGTATTTCAGAGAGCCTAGCCCAAAGCTTCCTCTATTCTGAAAAAGATTGCAGAAGGATGATGTTCCTTCTATTCTTCTATTTTGCACAGTTGGCTTATCCTGCTGTTTGTTATGGGCTTAAAAAAACTTTCGGACAGACACATAAAAATCTAGCCATTCAAAATTAGGTCCTTAAAAATGTATGCATAAACTTATAGATATATGCATCTACTCTTATGATATACTGTTTCTGAACACTTGAAAAAAAATGGAAATAGACTTATATATGTATTTATGGAGTGTGAAAGTCTAAAAAACCTAAATTATATCTAGCACACATGATGAAAAAGTAAAAATATCATATTTACAAAGCTTTTGATCATCCTGCGCATTGATAGTTACCAAGACCTATATTCCATGTGGTTTCTGAAATGAGTAAATTAAAAGATTTCCAAGAGTTGCAAAGTACTAAAGGAAGGAAAGGAAAGAAAATCCTAAAACGCTACCAAGAGAAACAAAGAAAACATAAAGAAAGACAGAACAGGCTCAAATTCAGCTAGTAAGTCATTCATTCCTCTGTGGTAGAAAATACTCAGAAATAAGTAATTCAGGCCATTAATAAAGGAAAACAGCAGTTAAAAGGCTTAATCCAATGTAATATGACCCAGAAATTTACCCTAATCTCTCTCTCATTTTAGAAAGTCTTCCCTTAAATAAATTGCAGTATATATTTTGCAATTAACTTGTTTGTTTAAATTTTAAATGGCATGGAGAATTATTTTCTAAAGCACATACTTCTTGAATGGAGATTCTATGGTATTTGCTGAAACTTCATGTTCTTTATTTTTCAGCTTTCAGAACGCTGATGGAAGTCAGAAGGCCAAAGAAGAAATTTTTCATTAATTCTTCTATTTCAGTTTTTATCATAAGTTTACTGTTGTGCAGTTTCTAGGCCTCCTTCCTCCTTTTATGATCCTTTTATACAGATTTATTCAACCAGGCCTGACTTGTACATATATTATACTTAGTTATAACAATTGCTTCCTATAATCAGAGCAAATTATTTTTTCTGTAATTTGTCTTTTGAATCTGTACTGAGCTGCTGAAATTTTGTGTGTTAATCCATAGCAGGAAAGCACTAACATTTCTGACAGGTTTTCAGACTGAAGCAAACATTACCAAAATAAACACAACACAATGTGTTCACAATTAATTAGTTTAACCAGGGCACTTTAATTTCTCGTAGAGAGAATTTGAATGAATACAAAGAAAAAAAATTATAAACATACTTGTAGTTGAGCATAATAATGCCATCAATTTTTTAGCAGACTCCACATTACAGTCCATGGGGGATCTGTTAAAATATTGATAGCAGGATATGGCCCATTATGAGGACACACATTGTGTTCTATTTCAAACAAAGAATTAATAAAGATTTGTTTCAGGAGTATGTAAAAAGGATAAACAGTAAGGCTTATTTCAGTATGTCACTGGACCATAGAAGGAAATCTGACCTATTGCCTTCTACTTTTTACTTTGCCTTGTAGTATGATGTTTATTCATATTAAAAAAAAAACAAACAGAAAAAACAAAACCAAAAACAAACCCACAAACAAATAAAAAACCAGCGTGAACCGAAATATTTCTATTACAATCTATATTTTTTTCCCCCTTCTATTATATAATAAAAACTAGAGTCTCTGGATGGACCAAAATACTCAAGGAAGTGAATTTCTTTTTTTCTTTCTTGCTTTTATCTCATTCAGGTTTACCAGAACGGCAAAAAAATTTTCCATTGTTCTGAGAGAAGGAAATAAAAGCCTCCATTTTTAACTCAACATTCTTGAAGCCTTACAGAATGTATAACAGACTAACACAGTATTTCCTATCTTTTGTCCTTTTCTTTCTTCCTTAGAAATTAATACCTTTCTTAAATGCTCTCTAGTTAATATTTTGCAATGCTGAAAAGAGGAGGAGAATATAACACTGGTAGCAACTTACCCTTTCAAATTTTTATGTGATACTCTGTTCTTATTTTTCACTATGGTCCCACATAAAACATTCACTCCTTCCCCTAATTCACTTCCTCTACCTGGGAAAAGGGGAAAACACAAGTGTAATGAGGAAGCAGAGGATAACATAGACTGTCAGGCTGGCATAGTTAATTGGACCCAACCATTCAGACTGACAGTCTCCTTCTGTTCCTTGTACACTCGGTTCATCTGCCATTTTGGGGCAGCCAAAACAACCTTCTTGGGATAAAAAGGAAACTTATTGCCTTCTAGCCATGGATCTTAAAGACTTATGAACAAATCCTTTATCTTCAGGTTTCATAGTTTTAGTAAAGTGGGAGCTTACATAACTTACTGTTACTTATTTTACCAAGAACAGCAATATGGGAAGATACAGAGACAGCCAGCTGACAATGATGACATTTTGACCAAAAGAAGTTTTTGGCTTTCCCTGGTGGCAGGGCAGGGATATCTCTCAGAGCACTTATTAGGGAGCTTATAGCTCTCCTTACCCTCCAGAAGGGATAGAAATTTGGAGTGCATGTCCCAGCTGCCAAGCCTTATTTGAAGCTAGAAACAGTTTATGTCAGATCCCCTGTGCAAGGGCAATTAGAATTGATAGGTCTTGGAAACACACGTGGCACCTGTACAAATGCCAAACTAGCTCAAAATTGGTGAAATTATGCTAAATAATGACTAAATTAATCAGATTTGACTGAGCTATCAAAAAAAAAAGGAAAACAAGTTTCATGTTTTCTTTTTCTCCACCTTTCACCTGTGTTGTCCAAGTCTATACTAATACAGAGGTCTGGTCCTGGTCTCACTGACATCTGTCTCAGTAGGGCAAGACTTAAAACCTTAAACCAGTTCAAGAATGGCAAATGAAAAAGCTCCAGCTGACTGCAGCTTTGTATAGAACCAAAACCAGCAGTCTCAGGGTCATTGAGTGCCTGATAGAGCTGCATTAACACTTGGTGCAAGCAGGATGTTCCCTCCTCTTACTAAAGAGGTTGAGAAATTGAACATTTTGGTTTTCTTTTTCAATACAAGGCTTGACATAGTGCTTAATCTTTGCTTACATGGAAAGACATTTATTTGGAAAGGTCTTTATATGACGCTCTAGAGCTTTGCATCAGGCAATATGGTGCAGATACTCCTTCAATATCAGGTCATGATTTGTGGGTATGTGGACAGCATGAAAAGGGGAATTTAAGAGTTCCAGCACTGAGATAGGGAATAAGAGATAAGACTACCTGAAGGAGAAAAGGTTAATCTTAGAAATCCTTAACTTGAACTCCTAATAAAATCTATGGAAATTAGAGACTAATATTTCTTTCTATACTCATCAACATTTTTACAAGCATAAAAATGCATGTTAACGAACATAAATCAGTAAACAAAACAAAAAAAAATACATATAATGAAATTTGAATGGCACCAATTTGTTTTCACCAATTTGCATAAAGAGAATATATCAAATAGCCAAAATAATTCATTTTCTATTTTGCTTTGTAACAAAGCTACTTTCTCTAGCATTTGTACATTTTTCCTTAATATTTAAGGTAAAAAAGCAAAAAAAGAGTTATTGATTTAATTCATATTTCATATCTAAGAGACAATCCTTCTTGTGTACCATCCATCTATCCCAGGAGTAGCACTATTGAAGTGAATGAAGAATGGCATCCAGTAGACATCAAACAGTGAGAGTAGATACTGAATTTACATGTTGCCTTACATCTGCCTTATCTGTGCATGTCATGACTGCCCTTGAAGCTGACATGTCAGTAGGGTGAAGAGAGTTTTACACCTCAGCTTTGCACACTTCTTGCATTTTGATATAATGATAATGGTAGCTGAATATGAAGCTAGGCTACTAACATGCGCTTAGTCCATAAGCAGCAGCCTTTTTCATGTACCAGAATTTTTTTTAAATTTTTTTTCGAAAAAGCCAGATGAAAGTAACAAATAACATGTTACATACACTGTTTTTCATGTGCCTGCAATGCCCAGAACAGCTACCTGAGAGAGATCACCACAAATGAATGGTCAGTCTTTATTACTTTCAGTATGTAGTGTCATTACCTGAGCTAAGGGCAGAAAAATGGATACAAATTTTCTAAGGGCCTAAAGCTGCAGAAATGAAACAGGAAAGGTGAGTATTTAGTTGTGACATGGCTCAGCCTGAGCTATAGCTCTCAATACCCACTCCTACACATCACATCAGGAATATTAAAACACTTCATGTTAAAATTCATTTAACATAATACTGAGCAGTTCAGCATATGTACTTCAGATATGTTTCAATTAATTCTACTTCATATGATAAAAGCAAGGGTTTCTCTACATTAAGGACTGCAGAAGTAAAAATATTTCCTTAGAAGTAACAAATAAATTAATTGTTCTGATATCTAAGTACAGGAAAGTTAAATTGCTTTAGACATGCCTGTCAACCCAGTGCATAAAATAAGCTACATGCAATCCTGTGAAATATTCCTTTGCATAGAAAAAAGCACATTACAATGTGCATATTTATTCTCATGCATAAAAGAAATGTAAACATTGCTCTGAGTCTGTTCATATCAGAGTAAGACAGTGAATCACCTTTTGGAAAACAGAATTCACATGGAAAGATTGTTTTACTTGGAACCTGAAACACAATGTGCTGCATGATATTGCAACACATGATACTGTTATGTTGTATCCTACTTCTTCAGAGGAAACAAGGGAGAAGAATATTAGTCTTTCACTGAGATAAGATGAGAATAGAGATGTCTGTGAAGATGTGGATTGGAGGAGGAGAATGTTCCTCTGGTAGGTGGAAGCCTTGAGACGTCCAAGTCAAGGGAGGGCAGAAGGAAAACAGAGCAGCCAGGGATGAGACAGTCACAACAGATGATCAATCTGCTGCATTGTAAAAAACCCAGGATTTGTCCCAAATACACAACTGCATTTCCTCAACTTTCATGACACAATTGAATGTATTTCCCTAATCATGTTTAAAAAGTAGTCGCCTATGTGCCATTCCCTCAGGAGGTTAGAGATGGGGCCTTTCTCATATGCAAGGAATTCAGTGACCATAAAACTGTATTAAGCAGTCATTTCTCAAAAACATTTCAAAATATGTCTATCTATGTGTTAAATTAAAGCAGGAAGCAAAAATTACAATAAATCCCCTTTATACATTGTATCTATATTTAACCTATGTTTGCTTTCTTTTTTTTTTGTGAAATCTTGTACATAATTTTTCTGCTGGTGATATTTACAGAGTCAATAGATGAGATCAAAGACTAGAACTAAAAATAATCAGAATTATTTCTTCTCCTCCCTCCTTTTCACACTTCCCACTTTACTTCAGTTCTGTTTACTTTCTACTTTTTCTGCTTCTAGTAAATCTGTGTCCTTTTAAATTCAGCCAAAGCTCTGACAATTATATATTTTTTTTACTCTGGTATACCATTGATAATAAAGATTCTACTGGATAAAAATTACTGTTACTTAACAGAAACCTAAGCTATGACTCACACATTAGGTAATCAGTATTTTCCATAAAACCTAGTATTTGCTATAGGTAAGACACAAAGTTTTTAAATTTCAGAGATCAGCAGGCACATGCCCTATAAACAACACTTATTGCTAAACTTTCAGTGGTTTGTGATTTGGTTGTTTTTCTTTCAGCCTGCAATATGGGCAAGATGCCCATATGCCTGCAAAAAGGCATTATGAATAATTTCAGAAAATTTATCATGCTCTTTAAAATAAATTTCTTGTTGACTTAATATAATAACTATTTGAAATTCAAATTTCCTCTAATTTCTTCTAATTTCTTCATTTCTTAATGCATGGCATACCAAGAGATAATATATTTGATGGCTACAACAATTAGCTCTTCTAAGCCTACAGAGACTTGTATTGAGCTCTTCACTAACTCTCGAAATGCTACATAAAACTCCATGTTTGTGAATAGACCTGGGAGGAACCCTTGGCATTACTGAGAATTCATAAGTCAGTGCCACACTTGGACTCAGAGCAGGAAGATCCATTTGGATGCTTTGAGACTCCTCCTGAAGCCAATGAGACATTTCAGCTGTTGCTTTGCAGACTCTCAAAGAGAGCCTGGTACACAACTGCACACCACAGCGTTCTCTAGTAAGCTATTTCAGAAGTCTCCCATGTATTTCTACAACAGGACACCAACACCTATTTTTCTGATATTAAAAAGAGGCTCTTTTGCATCACAAATGACAAAACCACCTGTGGGACAGCAGCAGTTTATGCATTGAAGTGATTCATAAAACTGAAATAGAATTAAAGCAGATGGAGGGAAGTCGACCCCTGCTTAGAATTCCTATGCATATGAGTTGTCTAACCTTGAGATCTTTTTGTCATTGTCAGCTCTTTGACAACATTAAGATTAAAAGAAAGGAAGAAATGCAACATCTCAGTTTTGGCAATTCTAAAGCTGTGGCTGCTAGGAAAAAAGGATGATTCTGGTAAATGTTTGGATTTTCAGCTCATTCATGAATGCAGCAAGGAGATAATTGTTTTACCCATGAACATTTAGAAGCTGTTATAAATAATCCCTTCATTATGGACTTGTCCAGAAACTGGATTGTCTATCTGTACATGTGAGTAAAGGAACAAGAGCTTGGCTAAGTGTATGCTATACGAACAGGAAGAGCAGATTTTGTCAGGTTTTTCCTGAGTGTAGGTAAGTACTGGGAATATACTATTTAGATTGATAATCTGCTTGTAGACATGTTTCCATCACACACAAGTAGGCTGGCTTGTAAGGTTGCCTAGTTCAATCAGATGTTAACTAGAAAAATTCAGAGAGTAGTTACAAAGAACCTGAAAATGCAGCTAAAGAGCATAAATAAAGCATATAGTACCTGGTTAAAAAGAAGTGGATAAAAATTCTCAAACTACTTTAGAACATCTTTGGTTTCAGCTATTTCAGTATACAGTCTAAGCCCATCAACACAAAAATCTCTTTTGCAACAGAACCAGGTTCAAACATTCCAGACCTGAACATAAGGCATGGCCACTCTGTATACCAAAACAAGCAATTTTTTTTTATCAGAGCAATCTCTTTTAGAAAGTCCAGATTTTTTTTTAATTATTTTGACTAATAGCATTCAAGATATATGCATTTTTAAATTTCAATACAATGAAACATTTATGGCTTAATTCAATTTACAATTCAATTACATATTAAAACCAGAAAAATTAAAAATTAAATCACTGACAAGGTCATGTTGCTGCAGCTATTCAAACAGATGTACCATCACCTCCAGAACCTGTGAAGTTATGTTTCATTCAAAAACTTACTAAAATAAGCAATTTTTTGTTAGAAAGAATGGCAGGTAAGCAATCTTTTGAATCTTTTCTCCCTGGTCCTGAATATTCTTACTTATTTGGATGTATGTTGGAAAGGCTTATTAACAAGGTCTATTTTAGTCTTTTGACTGAAAAATCAGACTGAAGGAGACCAGGACAGACAGACCAGGACAACAAAACGATCTCTTTCTTTTTTGTTCTTCTCTTGGCTTTTGATAGTTTGTTTTTGTGGGGTTTTATGCTTTCCTTAATCAAGAAGCATAATGAAATACGCTTCTGAGGTTAGAAAAGTTTTTATTAAGAGACAATCTTTAACATGCCACCTAGAAATGATAGTAATTAAGCTACAGTGGTATTTATATAGTTCCTTTATAACTGAAAAATCCATAGCTTTGTAAATAACTTAGTCCACAGTGGTGCTGCCCATGATAGCTATGAAGCATACTCTTTCCTTAGAGGGCATATTAGCCAACTCCCCAGCTTTATTTATGTACCCAGACACCTAAACCAGCTGGAAACAGAACAAACCCTTCCTGAATACCCAACAGAGGGGTTTTCCATCATCCACATTTTCACATTTAAAACAAGTTTTAAAGTTAACACTTTTTTGTTTGTTGGTTTGTTTTTAATTCAGACTGGTGGGAAAGGAGCTGTGGTTCTGTTACAGGACATGTCATGGGTGTTGCCAATGGCAGCACGTGGATGTGTAGGAGGACAGTGAGCTTTGGTGCATGTGTCTGCAAAACTGTGTATGTGCTTTGTGGGGTTTTGGTTGCTAGTGTAAAGTACATAATTTGAAAATATTACAAACATATCAAAATGTACTTTAGACTCTGCTTTCTTAATATCTTTCTGCCTAAGGAGCTACTTCAGGAAAATCATGTTAAACTTAGCGTTACCAAATAAGTCCTAGAGGAAGTGATGAGGCTAACAGGTGCATATGATCTTTACTGTCTGAGGAAGAATGCCTTTTACTCTGATGGTTGAAGGATATTTTGACTTCAGTTTTAAGGATGCATGATCCAGCTGTGCAAAACTCCTCTATCACAGCACTTTAACTTTCAAGACCTTTTCCACAAATTAGTTATTATAAGAAGAGCAAAATCAAAACCCACTTTAGAGGCTTTTTAATTTCTCCCCATCAATTTTATGGGTATTAGTTTGGAAAGAACAAGCCTAAGCAGCACAGGCACATGTTTACTAATGCCTATCTTGCAGCAAGATCAGTGGCACTTGGTGTAATCTAGCAGTGGAAATTTTCATGGAACAGCTAATATGTATGCACTTGGAAATTCGGGGGCAAAAGAATAAAATCACTCAGTGGTGCTGCTCTTTATTAAATTCACAAATGTTTTCAGTCTTACATATATTTTTTATCTTTTGCTAGGTAGTTTTTTTTGCTGGCTTTTCAAAACTTGCCTTCTTTTCTCCTTTTCTTATTCTGCTTCTAGTCATTGTATTAAGTCAATTTCAGATTTCATTCTTTTGTTGTCTTATTATCATATTTAGTTATTCAAAACTGAGAGCATGCTACTTTGTACTGATTTAATACAAAGAATCTACTCATAGACTGATTCCATGGAAAGGTCTATAGAACAAAAGGAGTGTCAGGCTCATTATAGGACAATATGCTCTGCAAAGAACTAATTCTTTGTTATGAATTCTAGTGAGAGGTGAAGGGATAATGACAAATGTTCACGTTTAAGATAAAATAGAAGGTTTCTGCCAAGATGTGGAAAAAAATTACTTTAGGAAGTTTTAGAATGAGGAAAAGACACCCATATATTTGGGGGGGAGGCAGTGAGAAATCAACATTTTATTTTGTAGGAAATCAATACTAAATATGCTTAATATGTCACATTCAGGTGATAATACGCTTTCATCTATAGTCAGTCTTGAGCTAGTTAACATGCAGTTGTTCCCACACCATCAGTGAGATCAGCTGCCACGATGCACTGGGCTTCACAAAGATTACTGGAATACCTCTTTCCTGGTGTTATTTCATAAGAAGTGCTCTGCTTCAGCCATGGAGAGAGGCAGCAGGGGCAGTTCCTTTGTCAGTTCTCTGTAAGCCAGTCCATTTCCATCTCCCTGCAATAAATGTTTTATTCCTTACCAGGGCAGGCAGAAGGAAATTAAGAAGCAATGAAGGGGAAAGCTACCTGACAGTAACCTTCACTATTTGCTGGGAAGTACAAGCAAAACCAAACCAACCAACAAAAAAACCCAAAAAACCCCACAAAAAAAAACCAAACCAAAAAACCAACAAACCAAGAAAAAAAGAAATGCGGGATGAAGGGCAGGAAAGTAAAAAGGAAAAAAAGAAAGGTCTGTCAGGCAGGAGGAACAAAAAAAAAAAATAGGAAGCTTCTTGATAGTGCAGTTTCTATTTGTTTGAGTGCTCCCAGAGAAGAAAGTAGAACTGCCTGCATGTGCATAGTCCTGTAAGTCCTGTAAGAAAGAGGTTCCTTCTTTGGTATTTTTCTATTTTTTCCTAAAAAATCCCACAAACAAACAAACACAAAAAGAAAAACCAAACCAAACCAAAAAACCAAAACAAAATCCCAACATGAAAAAGATCGAATTATTTTTTTTTCTCCCTATAAATTTTGAGCTAGGTTTTCATTATCTAGTCATGATTTGTCTGACTAGGTAACTTGAGGTTAATGAGGTCACTGTAGCTTGGTATTTATTTGTGTTTACTAATATCAAACTACACAGTTTAATAGGGTAGCAGGGGGTGAGAGGTTGCAGGATTTTTTTATGATGAATTAGAAAGCTAGTTCCATCAGTTCTTAGCAGTATGATGAGCCTATTCAAAGTTTCCAGAATTCAGTAGAAACTGCTGAGAGCTAGATTCTGATGATGGTAATACCTTTGCTCTGTAAGTAGCCCATTATATCTTAACTCTGTATGAACCACGCGAAGAAGTTGCAAACAAAAAAGATCCAGGAATAAAAACTGAAAAGAAGAAGCCCATACCTACAGTGAAGTCAGTAAGCATTTGCCATGGTAATTAGAATAAAATAGAAATATTTATCTATAAAAGCCAACATTTGTAAAACAGAGGTCAAAGTAATTTTATATGCAAATGATGTCCTTGCTTCTCCAGTGATGAAAGTACGGTATTCCATTTTCTTTTGACACAATCAGATTTCCAGAATAGTGTCCTTTCAACTACTCACAATAGTTTCCCACAAAATCAAGGGTTTGCATAACAGTATGTAAAAGAGAAACTTCATGAACTTGTTCAAGAATATTTTCATGAGAAATTATTTCTATAGAAAATTGAGATTATTTCTATAAGAACTAGGATGCTAGCATATATTTGTCCTCTCACAGCATCCAAACAAGTAAAAAATGACTAAAATCCATCGTACTTAATACAATGCAAAAACAACCTTCTTAAAAAGTAAATGAGCAATTTTTATAATTACATGATTACAAAGCTTTATCTAATTTAGAAGATCAGAGACTGAAATATTGAATGAGAACTACCTTTATAAACAAGAATTATACTTGATCTTACTTTCAATATTGCTAAAACACCATATAATTTGAATGCCTCGAATGTGATTACCAATTTGTGCACAGGTTTTTTCTTCTCACATAATTTTAACAGCTGAATGAAGCTAATATTCAGAGACTGTGAGAAAGTCCACAGTAGTGGACTACAATATACAAATCAAACATTTCCCAAAACTGAGCCTATTTATGAAGAAATACCGGAATTTTTGCTAAATTTGAATTCTTATGCCTTATGCTAATGTGATTATAAAATGTGGAAAAGGCTAAAACATGCTGCAGTATACAAATACTTTATGATGTTTGCTCCCTACACTCCTAATTCCCTGAGCTCTGTACTCCCTTTTGAAGCACTCTGCAGCTGCTTTCCTGCTGCCAGCCCACCTGCCTAGGTTTCCTTTAGTGGAAATCAAGCCACAGTGGGAGAGAATCCATTTGCAGAGCTCACCCATGACAAAGTCAAGATGTTGCCAGGCCACGCACCTGCAGCAGAAAACTGAAAAGTTATTCAGGATCACACATCACAAGCATAGCCAATGTTTAGTATAACACAGGACAAAGATTTCATAACAACTCAGTCAGGACAGGAAGGATACCATAACAATTTAAATTAGAGGAGGATGCAAAAGTTTCAATTACCCAAGGTGGAACTTGGATTTAAAGTTGATAGTTTCCTAAATATGACTTCATAAATGAAATAATTTTATCATCTGGCCAAATATCACTGCTTCCCTGCCTAAAAAGAGGTTTTAATACTTGATCAGTACAAACAAGCATTACACCCATCTTTCAACTAAAAATAAGAATATTGGGCAAGAAAGCAAATCCAGCTGGAAGATGTTTCCACAGGAAGTCTGACTGACTCTGCCTTCCAATGAAAATGAAAACTGAGAATCCTATCTATCTGTCACTGCTGTTACAACTTTTGTAATGTCCCTGTGACTCTCCATGGTAATTTACCATGAGAACTTCACAAAATTGTATTTCTGTACACAAGATACATACATACTGTTAGAGCACACACAGTAAATCTAATCTGCCCTCCAGGAAACAGCAGTTTACCAAGAAAACTTGCAAAAGAAACAAAAATCCTTTTGATCCTCAGAAATCTTGTGTTCCAGGACAGCTTGCTTGCAGATGTATGAAGTCGATGAAAGAAGAGGGAACCTGTGCTTTTATTAATTCATTGAAAAACCCTTCCTCAAGGTAGACTTGAAACTGTACAAAACTTTCTTTGTTGAAAATACAGACATTAATTCTGATAAATACTCAGATCTGACTGATCACGGCAGAATTACTATGAGAAAAGAACAGGTACTACTTGAAAAGGGAGTCTTTCAGTGAAAAAGACTGAAGGTAAAACATCTAACATTGGTACCCTTTTGATGTATTTTCAAACAGCATGAAGCACATTCCTGAATAAGGAATTTATGAGCCTTAAGTAAGAGTGATTTCTTACTGAGAGGATTTAATATTGTCCAGAAAGGGACATATTGATTAGGTGTGGATAAGTCACTGAAACCTCTTCTGAATTTGATGTAATTTGCTAAGATGCCTCTAGACATATCTGTGGTAGTATGTCTTCCACAGTGTTTTCAACTTCCTATAGCAAGAACAAGTGAATCAATAAAAGAACACTAACCATGTGGCAGAGGTATCAAACCCCCACAATTAGTCTCAGTTCAAATGTTTTTTTGGTAGTACAAAACTAAATTAACTCTTCAGCTGGCATAATACCTTTTGGCACATAGATTGATCTTAGAAGCCTCTTAAAAAGGTTTTCAAATTTTCATCCATCTTCAAGCTTAATTCTCATTTTGTGTTGTGTAAACCCTGATTTGATGAATAGTGCCATGGATTAGGGGACTGTGTTATGTGCACCTCCTCTGCACAGGAGTGGAAAGGTAATATGTTTCTCATGGGAGGCTCAAACAAATGCCATTACATGGCAATCCTGAAAATGCATCATTACACAGTAGGGTAGAAATTACAATTACAAACAAGAAGCATTTTGAAAAAAAAAATCAAATCTACAAAGCCAAGGATTACAGTTAAGGCAAGAATTAAGTTTGTCCATGCCTTGAAAAAGGATGCACAGCACAGCCACATCACCCCTGGATTCAATAATCCACCAGTTAGAGGTGAACTGAGCCAGGGAATCCACAAAGACTCTGACTGACCAGACTGAGTTCAAAATGAAAACATAAATGAGCACTACAGCCAAGCAGACTACCTGAAGCACTGCACATTTGCAGCAGTGCTATTTATAGTGCCAGTGATAAATGCAAATACGAATCATTTTAGGTTGCCATAAACATTATATGGCCTACATTAGGGAGAGCACAGCCAGCAGGTGCAGTGGGGCAATGCTTCCCCTCTACTCAGTACTGGTGAAGCACATCTGAATTTCTGGGTCTAAGCCTGGGCTCCTCAGTACGAGGCAGAGATGGATTTACTGCAGCAAGTGCAGCAAAGGGCTGCTGAAATGGTTAAGGGACAGCAGCATCTGATGTACAAGGAGAGGAGAAGACAGCTGTGACTGTTCAGACTAAAGAAGGGGAGGCTCCTGGAGATCTTACCCATATGTATAAATATCTAATGGAAGAGAAAAAAATAGTTGGACTCTAGCTAGTGGCATCCTGTGTAAAGACAGGAGGATGTGTATTTCACAAACTGAAATACAGGAAATTATTTTTAAATATAGGAAAATAACCATTTTTTTTCTTTTTCCTGTGAAGGTTGTCAAACACTGTAATGTATTGCTTAACAATATTGTGGAGTCTTCACCCTTGAAGACACTAGAAATTTAGCTGGACACCATGCTGAATAATGTGTTCTAGTTCACCCTGCTGTGAGCAGCAGGGTTGGATTAGCTCGAGTCCAGAGGTAACTTCCAACCTCATTCTTTCTGCCATTCTGTTATCTGCCAGCATCTCCAGCCCCATGGTGCCAGTGCCTGAAGCCATCCAGGCTGAGACATCAGCTGCTCAGCACCACAGCTCTTTTTGTATTTTCTGGGCTGCAGCTTTCTGTATTTTCAGAAATTTCAGTTGCCATGGGGGAGATGATATATTTGAGAGGTGCTTCTTTGAAGACATCTGATTTGAGAACTTGAATTAAATACAGCAGATGCCAGTAAATGGCAGTTTAGGAGTGTTAATTATACTCTGAATTATGATGCCCTTATATTCAATTATACATATATCTTAGCACCATTACGTATAACACAATCTTTCCATCTTATTGGTCAAAAAGAAAAGAACTTGATTTTATTTAAAAAAATTAAGAAAATGTTGCCATTTTTTAAGTGTGACATAAGTGTTCCTTAAATAAAATGTGCTATCTTTTTTGGTATTTGTAAGATCTTATAGATCTTATGGAAAGAATTTATCTAATCTAATTTTGTTTGGAGAACTAACTTTACAATGACTAAAGTAAGATGAATACTGCCTTGCATTAATACTTCAATTAATGTAACTTGAAGTACTATTCTTTCAAATACTGCAAAGATCCTATTCATAAGCATGTTCTTTGTTTTTATTTGGTGCAAGTTTGCAAGTCATTACAAGAACACACATAACAATTGTTGTGACAGGGATGAACAGTGTCTTTCCAAGAGCTATGGGAGACCTCTGTGTGCTGATGAATTCAGTTCTTCACCAAATGCCCAAATTCCAAATTCTTGTCCAGCATTTGTTTGAAACCCTGGTCACAGCAGGTTTACACTGCAGTGATCATCATATCTAAATCCGCACGGCACAGCCTGGAATAGGAAATCTCTGTGCAACAGAAGCTCTTACTCCTTTTTGTACAGAAACCTGATAATGGAATTCACTCATATCAGTTGCTCATAAGCTTCTTTTTTTCCCCAGAAATGTCTGGTTCCCTGAGGCAAGAAAAGTGAGACTGAAAAGCGAGAGTTAGGGTAGTTTGCAAATGCGGGCAAACATTAGCAGGGCCACACCTTGCCTTAAGACAAATTTTTGTTCTCGAAGGCAAGATACAGCATCAATGTGTTATCTATTAATACAGTATGTGAGGTACACAATGTCCTATGCGATTTATCACTCAATTAAGTTTCATATTGCTTGTCAATAACTTCAGAAATGACAACAAATTTGGTTTGGCAGATTATTTTCAGTTGACTAACTGGTGGCTGAATGAATTAATCACTTCTTTAAAAGATTTCTTTTAACATGGCAAGCAGGGAAGCATAGTGTGAAGCAGATATATCTATTAAACCATATTTCAGTTCTGACAGTCAGGGAGAAGCAAAACATTCACACCTTAAGTTTGGTACTCTCTTGGGTAAAGTTGGTCTGTTCAAAACCACTTGGAGATGTGCTACTTTTGTTTTGGTTGATTTCAACACTTGCTTCCACACAAGCTTATTAAGGTACAACAGTCAGTGAGCCACAAGAAATAATACCCCTCTTCTCTTGCTGTGTAGGTGTGGTGCTCCTCCAAACTCATCCTTCAGCTTACAACAGCTGTTTTTCCTGGTGAGATTTTCTGTTTTCTTCCATGTGACTTGATAAGGCAACTGTTCCTACTGTGAACTCAGTCACTGTTAATTGTCCAAGCCTGACAAAATTATTTATCATCCAGGCTTCAAAAAACTATCCATTGGTTCCATCCAGTTAAAATACCATGAAAATGCTTTGATAATGATTTAAAATTTTTTGACTTATCATCCTGGTGTCACCTGAGAATGAAGAGCACGATTTCAGACCTGGGCAACTCTACAAGTAGTGTTTTATGTATTTGTGCTCTAACTTGAAGTTGGCCATCTGATATCATGATGTTGTGTAAACGATTCTTTTTTTCTGCGCTTATCTGGAAAGGCGTTTCCCTTCTTTCATTGCTTAGGTATTAGCTTAAACTGTAGCACTCCAAAGCTACAGTAAAGAAGGTATATATCACATATTGCAAGGAATATTACTAGCAACAAGTAAATATTAGCTTTAAATGTAAATGGTAGAGAAAATGCGAGTAAATCAAATATGGCAGCACACGTTTTCAAACAGAAGGGTATGTGGAAGAATACTGGTGTGGAAGCGACGTCAGAAACCACAGCGCCTTGCCCCCCATGACACAGGTTCCTACTCGCGCGGAAGCCGCGGACAGAAGCTCCCGACTGCGCAGACTGACATTTCTCCAAACCTAAACCCGTGGGGGCTGCAAGGCCAGGGGGCACTGCCGGGGCGGGGGATAGCGGAGAGCCCGCGCCCCGCTCGCAGCCCCGGCGCCCCGCGCCTCCGGTCATCCCCGCGCAGGGGCCGTTTCTCCGGCGGGACAGGTACTGCTCTACCCGGCTCTACCCTGCCCGGCTCGGCCCGGCCCGGCCCGGCNATGGTGAGTGACGGCGGCAGCGGGCGGGCCCGGGCGCGCGGAGAGGGGCGGCGGGGACCCTGGACAGCGCTGGGACGGGGCGCCCGGGCGGGGCCGGGGCTCTCTCCGGCCGGGCGGTGATCGGCGCTGAGCCCCGGGAGCGGGCGGGGGACGCGGGAAGCCCTCTCCCCTCAGCGTCCCGAGCCCCGTGTGCGCCGTGCCCCGAGCCACATATATGGGCGTGAGGGAAACAGGCATCGGTTCGGGGCTGGAAGCGCTCGGGGAGCCCGCTGAGGGCTCCAGCCACGAGGGGTACTCCGGCGGCCTTTGTGCATTGTGAGGCTTTCTAAGAATTCGCGAACTGCTGATGCTCGTCAAGCTAATTAAACCCATTCAGGCTGGTGTTACTGCGTTATGCTTAGGTAAGGTTTCTTACCCGCTTTTCAGAGAAATGTATATCACTCCACCTCGTGAATTAAACACAAACGTGATATTCCATCACATACTTGATGCTCTAACAATAACTTCATCTCTGCATCTGCTATTCCAGTTATTTCTTTTTCCTAGGAAGAATAAATGAACCCCCAAACTGTGTTGCATTCATGATGATTCGCAGTTTTTCAGTCAATTTTCTCCTTCTTCTTTCCATTTTTTCAAGACTTCAGGCTTGTAATCCCTTTTGTGAGTGAATAGATTTATTTCTGTGGCTTAAGCTCAGTGACCATTACTAGCCTATGTTTCATCTTCCTTTATAAAATCATCGCTGTTTATAATCATGAGACGCTTGAGAAGTTTTTCTCTCTTGTAGAAAGGAGCTTTTATACATCTTTTATGCATCTTATGTCCTGTCTCAAGCTTGATCTAATGCTGCTTCTTATAACAGCTCTATTTTCAGAGCTGGTCACTTATTCTGTGGATGCAGTAAGATGGCTTTCTAAGTTCAAAGGATGATTTAACAGGGGAAAAAGCCATAAGCAAGGATGCAGTGTGTCTGTAATGCTGTATTTGGGCTTTTCACTTCCACTGGACTAGAGATTACGCTGTGCTGCATGTCGGTTGGTCTAAAGAGAGATGGTCAGACATTTGCTATTTGGAATACTAGTAGGAAAACCAAAATTATTATTCACTCAGATTTTCCATTATTAAGTCTGAGAATACAGAGCTACAGAAAAATGTAAAAGAGGAATTTTTCATAACAAATGTAAGAGTTTAATTATATTTGCATGAATAGAACAAAGTGTTTTACTTATTTCGAAGTGGTCTAATCTTAGAATTTTTCCTAAGACAAAGCTCCCAGTGGAGCCACTCCCTTTTCTTGTAGTTGGAATTAAGATGGTTTGTTTCCAAACTACAAAATCTAGTCATAAGGAAACCTACGCTTTACATCATCTAAATGTGTCTACTACTTTTCTAGGTTCAGGAACAAAAGGTGGTGACAGCCTGTACTGGGAAGACATTCCTGTAACAGACTATTCTATATAATTAATCAGAGAAGATAAGCAATTTAAGGCAACCAGAGAATGTGTGCAAATGTGTTACAAATGTTCTCTTTGTAAGGAAGAGAATTTTAGAGAAATTTCTTGCTTGGATTGTGTTGCTCTGGGATGCTGCATATGGCCATACATTCTGATGACTGTTCTCTTTGCTTTGCCAGTAGCAGCAAGAACCTTAAATGAACCAGGTGATTGTAAGGAAGCACGAGGAGTACTGTAGCAGTGGTATAAAAACTTTGTGCTCCCATTCTCATTAAAAAAAAAAAAAGCATTTGCTGAAATCCTACTGATCCAAAGCAGGCAGGAAAAGTATGGAAGGAGAGAGAAGGAAAGCACATATTGAGATTTCCTAGTTGTACTTCTTTTTGTAGCTTGCAGCTATTATGAGTCATGACAATGCAAGATCATGAGGCAGACATTGGAGGAGAAGGTAAGTAATTTAGTTTTTTACTCTTTTTGATATCAATAAAATGTCTCACCGAGGTCTTGCTGTCCTCTCTTCCACTGGGTCGCTTGCTGACTACTCACTTAAATTAATGAAATGTTTGATGAAACACTAAAAATGAGAAGTCAAGATCCATAAAAGTAAGTACTCGAGTATATTTGTCTTACTGAGATTAATGCTTCCTTTAAAAAGAAGTCTGTCCTTAGCTTTCTATGACAGTCTGTTTCAAAACAGATCCCATAGTGAAATCAAAACATAAGTAAGAGTTGATAATAGAATCTAATATGCCAAATATCAGTAGCAGTCAAAACCTGGTTATGTCATGGCATAAAAGATAAAATATCAGTGCTATTATTAGTATGAATGCCATCTGTTTCAAATTCTAAAAACAAAATACCAAGACTCAAAATAAGTAATCCAAGAAGCCAAGATAGAGTTTGTAGCAAACACAGCTATTTTCCTTTTAACTGGAACGAGTTGTTAACAAAAAAATACTGTAAATCATATTGTATTTTAAAAAAGCCCCAAAAACCAAAAATCAAGCACCTCAGCTAAGCAAGCCTATGCTACCTTCTAAATTATCAACAAGGAAATATGTGTAAGGAGGTACTGGCTGTATTTTGTATCTACTTTGTAGACTAGCAACAGGTTTTAATTTTTCTTTATAAAAGCTTAATCATTTAAGAAAAGTTCTTTAAAGGTAAAAAAATCTTATTTGAAAAAATTAATGGAAACTACAGGACAAAGTATTTTGTTGTAATGTCATTTAGAAATCATTGCATTTCAGATTGCACATTTTCTTAACAAATGAAATCTGGGCCATTGGAGAGCTGCCATTAGAGTTTCTTTACTGGGATTCCTTACACATTTTGCACTATTTACTTTTTAAGGACCTTTATTTTCCACAAGTCTTAAAATTTAATGCATTTATGTAGATGTTTGCCATTGCAATTAAGGTTTTTAGCATTTGAAGTTAAATTAGGACCAAATCTCATACTTGACATTACTTTGAATATTCCTTCTAGCGCGTCTTCACCATTTGAGATGCATTTGAGTTAGATGCTTGTGGATTGTATGGCTGTATGAATGATTTGTATTCAGTGTGTCTTACATGAGTAGTTGTAGGACAAGTAGAGATTCAAGTTGATCATTCAACATATATTTTTTAAGTCAGTTCAAGGCATCAGTTTTTGTTCAACAAAGCAACACTGTTCAGGGCAGAATGTAGTATCTATATCTATATTTATATATATTTGTAAAATTACGATAGGATGTAAGCATATGGTATAATTGATTAGGGCTTCCAGTTGTGGTGTAAACAACAAATTATTTTTTCTAATAAAGACAGCAAAACTTGATATAGACAGCAGATTTTTTATAAATTTCTTGTTTGTAGATTCACATGCTTTGAGACAATTGAAAAAAACATGTTAATATTTATAATTAAGCCTTCTGCTTTTACCGTAGGTACTGACCTCAGCTCATTTGATGATATGCCGTTCTTCCATTTTTTTGGTTGTCCTACTGGGGTGATGGCAGTTGTAGGTCAGTGCTAGGAAGTGGCTCACCACACAGGATATTTGTTTTTGTAGATGTGATGTCTAGAGCAAGCTGACATCTACTAAGTTTTGTAGGAGTGCACGTTTCACTGCTCTCAGTTGTTCTGCTGCTTCATGACCTAAGCCAGAGCAAATATGATCCCTACGGATTAATCCTCACCACAGAGAGGCCTCCCCAAGTCCAGTTCATTGATTCAGACCCCAGGCACCTCTATGAGCTTCAGGCCCTCCAAGCCTACAGTCTTTAGGAGAATCCCACCCTATCAGAGCATAGTATTTTGTGATACTCACTTGCACTTGTTTTTCATTCATGTTTCCTTTAATATGATAGTTTTGTTAAGTGGAATAGACGCCCTTGCTAAGAATATTGCTGCTTTCAGATTTAATTGAGATTTAATTGTATTTTAACTGGCATTCTCATTTGATTCAAATGCCCTCTTCCATGGTTCCAACCTTCACTGCTACTTCTAAGCTCTCTCCCAGCTACTTGAACTTGGCAGTATTGTGGTACACATTATTCTTGATTTTACTGCTCTTACTCTTTAAATTAGTTCCTTTGTATTACTTAAAGTCAATTTGTGAATTGATTTTCTTCTTGCATGTTCACTATTTGCACTCGAAGTAGCTGTTTGGTGAGAATGGTGCCCTGCTAGCAGAAGCATTTGAATGGGTCCCCTCGTGCAAGTCAGCCCCAGGAGGGTCATTTCTTACAGAGAGCACACTAAGCCCAGATGATAACCAAGCTGTGTCTCTTTGTGTTATTTTGGAAAGGATATTTCTTTCATGACAGCCCCTGTCTGTACTTCCTGTGCATATGTATCTGCCTGTGAACAGAATGCTGTGCTGTCCCTGCTTGAGTGACAAGGGCACTTTTTCTCTGCCCGAAGGCAAGGGGAGAAATGCCTGGAGACTTGAACTCCTGCATGGGGCTGTGGGGCATGGAGCTGTCTGGAAACCTCCTGTGAGATGGTTTGGCTATGGCTTGCACTTCACGCATGGCTATGCCCATTGATTGTTTTAGCTAAGTCCATATGGAAAATAGGTCAGCCATGCAGAGGCTCAGGAAGAGAGCTTTAACTGTGTAGCTGTAATCTAGAAGCAGGACATGTGTATCACCTTGGAGGAGACTGGAACCATTTCCAAAGATGTTATCAAGCATAGAGGAATTGAGCCCTTGGACAACTATTTGTATTGGAGAGCTGCAGGGAATATCCCATGCAAGTCTTCCAATTGCCTCCCTGTGAATAAAGTTAAAATTTGTTGTTAGAAGGCAGCATGCTAAAATTATTTGATTATTTTCCCCTTCACAAATGGAAATTGAAAGAAACATACATTTATGAAGTAAATCTGTTCCTTAGCCCACTTCTGAGTTATTCAGAATGAAAATATATCATGCTTTTGGGGAAAATGTATTTTGTGGGGATCCTCCTGGTGTAATTCTAGAATGTCACTGATTCCAGAGAGTGCAGTAAAATTTAGGGTTTGTCACGTAGAGTAGTTGCTGCTAAACTCTCCACTTTTAATGCATAATAACATAGAATCAAGTTTCTCTGTAAGAATATTAGACAGACGTGTGTTGTACAGTGATGACAGCCTTTCTATTGCTGACCAAGGTAAACATGTGTTTAATTTCATTTTAACCTTGCATTTCACTTGGCACTTGATCCAGATGCAGACTGACAAAAATTGTTCAGGGAAAGCTGATTACCCTCCTCGGCAAATACAGAAACTCTTCACAGACAAAAGAGCATTAATAAAAGCCTGAATACAGCAGAGGAACACCTCAGCAATAATTTCTAGTTTGTTATTGGGGAAAATTGTATGTTTGGTCATAATGATTTCTATGGTTGGAAAACACAAGACCATATATTCAGGTGCTGCCTTCTGGTTAATAGGGAGGGGCATCTGCTTACACGAATAGCTGTGTTTCTCCCTAGCCCTGACTGCAGGCATCCAGGAGCCTAAAATACTCATTGCAGTTCCTGTTTTAAATAGAGCTGCTAAAAATGGCAAAATTTCCATGTCTTCAGAGAGAGCATGTATCAATCTAACTTTAAATTTCGCTTTTTGTTGTTTTTGCCAAAATTGTCTTTTCTCTCTTTGCACTGGCAAGCTGAAAGTGCAAAACTGTTTGCCTTCACAATGAGAAAAATCTTCAGCGAGCTTATAAATTTTCAAAATTTTAGTGAAAATAGAGCCATTAGTCCATAGAACTCGCAAGGCGTACTTAGAGGTAGGATTTTAGAATTTCCCTGTGGGAAGAATGGTATGAAGGGAGAGAGTTTTGTGGCTTAAGTAACTTAGGAAGGCTTTTGGTCCATGAGGAACTGTTTTTTTTTTCTCAAGAACTTCAGGAAATTGTTACAGAAAGAATTGCAATTAATTATAGATTGAATTAAATGCTTATTTTGATACAGTTAAAGGTTCCCAAACAAGTTGCATGATATTAAAAACCAGCCAAGGGGAAATGCATGTCCTTTAAGGAATTATGAAGCCTTCAGAAATAACAGAATGACATTAAACTTGCTGTGTGTTAGCCATGAAGATTTAGTGTGAGGATACCTTCCTTGTTCTGCTTATATATTTAGCACCTGCACTCTTTTATGAATCTTATCTGCAAAATATGTCAGAATTTTACTGTGTAAAGTGTTTTCATCCCATTGTTGCTTTTAAAATCTGGCAGCCAATTTTTATAAGGTCAAACATTACTTTTCTAAATCACTCAGATCTACTAAATTGCCCAACAAACTTGTGTAATCTCTTAACTTGTAAGACATCTGGATTCACTTTTTAGCTTGGCCACAGTCTTTCTTTTGTGATCTCCATCATGCCTTATTTCCCCACTTATACAGGAGGTATTGTTTTGCTCCTTTCATATTCCATTTTTTTGTCTTAGCCCTTCAGAGGACAAACCCTTCAGGTCAGATATCATCTTTTGCTGTATATTACGGCATGGCCCTGCACTTAATTGGAGCCTTCTAGGTGAAAATAAGCAAGTAATAGGCCTACCAACAGCAATAGAGAGAACAGAATGTAGGGTATCAGTGGCACCACTAAGCAACCTGACCAAGCATGAGCTCACAGAAGATTAAATACTACTATTGAAGTGTAAGCAAAAGTTCTATAAGAATTTTCACATGTGATCTTGCTGATTAAACAGTGAGACCTTAATGAATGTTAGAAGGTAATGAAATATGTCCCTTTGCAGACAAAAACACTTGGTTGTGTGGTGGCAATGAAGTAACACTGAGGAGACCAGTCTTCATCTTAGGTTAGGGACAGCAGTTTGCAAAATCTTTTGATGTGCTCACGGGGCAGAGACCACATTTGTAGTGTGACACTGAAAGTCTGCTGCTGATCTGAAAATTGTTATCACCGTTGATCACACTTAGCCCTGTATGTCATCTGCTCCAGATCTGTGGGAGAGGCATCATGATTGTCAACTATATGTGGAAAAAGTCATTGTCCATAACAGTAGTTGAATAAATTTTAAAACCAGCAGAGGCATGTAAAATGTGCAGCTGTACCCTGCATCAGATAGAGGTGGGCATCATGTCACTGACTATTCTCATAGTGGATTAGAGACTGGCACTCAGAAATGCCAGTAAAATCTGGCTTTAATGGTTGTTTAATATATGAAATGTGGTTTCATGATACCTTCCTTTGAGTTTCTCTTTGAAAATTATTTGTAGTTCTAAGCAAAATGTTCTAAGCAAAAATGGGTTCAAATGATAGAGGGGAGTTAAAAGGAAAAAGTATCTTTTCAAATAGGCTTTAAAGCAGTGAAGAGCAAGGACTACTGATAGGATATGGGGTTATGATTTACCCATAGCAAAAATTAAAACAGAACATCTATCCCTGCCTGTGTTGTGGGCAGAATTTTGTTAACAGTAAATTGGTATATGGAAAAATAAGATGTTAAACTGAACTAAGAGAGTGGTAGTGGCAGAAAAGCATCTAATGGGGTTAATGTGCTAAAAAAATAGTGAGATTTTATTGCCATTGTTGTAAGTTACCATATTGTAAATGGCTGATCTATTTAATGCTGGAATAAATATGCCAAAAAAGGCATACTTATATAACAAATACTCAGTGTTTTCTTTCCCAACTGTTACACTACAGTAATAGAAAACACTCATAATCTTTAGTAAAATATTAATACATGCATTCCAGTCTTTAAACTTAGGTTTGGCACTCTGTCTTTTAGCAATGAAGCTGCATTACTTAGGAATGCAATCCAAATGTCAGTTTAACATAGTATGGGCATCGTGGGATTTAGATGCCTGTTATAAACAGAGTTGAAAACTCAGAGCAAAGGTTTACAACATGAATATGCTGCAAAGATACTTGTGATACTGTGAGAACTTAACTTCTCCATTGTCACAAGATACTTGTAAAGTTAGTTCTTGTGCTTCATTAAAGCTTGTCAAGTGCAAGTATTTAAAATAAATGCTTTCTATTTTCCACGTCACCTAAAGTGTAAGCAGAAATGTCAAATCTTTCTGACCCCATATAAAGGAAGACTATGCAGCAGACTTTCTTTCCTCCCTGTGTTATTTTTACCAGTTTAGAGTGTACTCTGCAAGATTTGTGGTACTTCAAAATGCTCTAGAATGCCAAAATGCTTAAAAAATGTTGTCTTCATCTTGGCAGGAAATTCCTTGAGAAGGAGGTACTACCTTTCTTTATCCTTAAGCTTAGGTCTCTCATTTACATCCTCCAGGAACTTGTGCATCTCATTCCCTCCCTCTGCCCCAGCTATTCTCATGGCTTTTCTCAGCCTACTCTCAGAAAAGGAGGAACTTGCTATGTAGGATCCTCTTTCTGTGCACATAAACAAGTACAGAGGTGGAACCTATTATTTGTTACATGATTTCTTTTTTCAGGGGTCCTGTAAGCAATAATTTTAACTGTCCTGTCAAAGGAGCGTATCTCTTCAAGATAATATTCAAATAACATTCAAAACCTATTTGAAGGACTCCTCTGAGTACATATGCACTCGCTGTGGCCAGAATTTGATCTTGGTTCATTTTTAGGTTTTCTGCCACAATTCACTCACTGACCAGTTACTGTGTGCTTTCACCTCAGAAACAGCTGAACTGAGTTCTTTGCTGCTTGGAGCTATTATTCACAGCACTAGTATGCAACACAGCAAGTTGGAGATGTCCTGTTGTATGGCTCCATTTTTGAAATGAACATAGTTTCTTAATGTAATGAAAGAAAACAGGTGTTCAGTGGTGGATTTCCATTCTACAGATTTAAAAAACAGCACATAGAATTGTTATTCATTAACATTTTGGTGGAAAATTGTACTTGAAGGAGTTTTGATGTGGTACAGCCCCTGTACTTAGTGAGCTTTAGGTCTCTGAGTAGCTGAAGTGTTGAGACAAAGATGTTTATCAATAACGTTTGATTGTAGTTTGGATTCTCAACAAAGTAAATCTGAGATGACTCTGTTGCTACTTTTCTTTGGCTGTTGCTCCTGTTTGGGAGCTCCTCCAGACCACAATGCTCATCTGTGCTGTGTTTATTTTGCCTGAGGACTGAAGCCCAAAGCCTCCCAGTACTGAATCATAAATTGCCACACCAAGAACTGGATGCTGGTACAGTTCCTTACCTTCTGTGGTGGCAGTGGGTGAAAGGTCTGCTTGTGGTTGCTGGTGATTGCTGACACCAGTGCACTTCCATGCTGCCTCACTGGAGTGCAGGTTGGGACCTAGGAAGAATTCAGGTAAGTAATGCTTCCATCCAGGGATCTCAGGTACATGTGCAGCACTAACTGGTATTTCAGAAGGCCTGATGGAGAGAGAAAAGTACTATATAAATATATATACTATATACATATATATACGTTATATACATACTATAAAAGCACAAGTGAAATATCTTTAAAAAAGGAAAAAGTAGAATTATGAAATGAAACCTTAAATTGGTAAAAATGGACATCTAGCTTTAATGTTACACATTTAAAACAAGATACGAGAAACATAGGAAGAGGAAGCTTTTACTTCTTTATTAACACAGGCCAGCTTGATTAAACAATGCTGCAAAAGGAGGTGTGTCATTCCCAGCCTCTCAGTAGATGATAGTGTGGCAAACCAGTGAAACTAAAAATTGAATCTTGATGGCTAAATCAAGGTAATAAACATATATGCTTCCTTAATTGTGCAACAGAAAGTGATATATAACTAGGAGAGTTGCTTGAAACACAGAAACAACAAACAAAAAAATTCTCCTAAAATCTAAAATACTGCTGGAAAGCTCCATGAAATTAGCATGTCAACATGGCCTATAGGCTATACCGACAGATTACAGAAAAATTATTTGCGTAAGAACCTACCAAACTTCAGTGGATTTGTGGTAAAGAAAAAGCACTTAATCAATTAAGAGAACTGTCCATTCCAAGTAGTTTTGTAAAAACATTGCCTGTGTTTTGCTTATTTCATATGAATTTTTTGATCCTCTTGTTCTTCTATGGGTTTTCTTCTGTACTTTCCTTCTCTGTCCTTTATTCTGTCTGTATCTCCCTTTGTTTTATCTTTCACATAATAAAGAACAGCACATACTGCAAAATAAATTGGAAAAAAATAGAAAACCTGCAGTCTGAGAAATGGAGACAAGCACTGATTGTTCAGCCATTGGTAAGAATACTGTGATGTTAATATTGTTGCAGCCAGTGCAGTTATACAGGTTGTGAAGTGAAGAAATGTGGGTGATTCTAGGTACTCTGCCTAGAATAACTCCAGGAAGATTACCCTGTGGTTCTTGCAAAGCACAGTATCTGTACTCACCCAATGAGAGAAGGACCTGAGAACCTTGTGCAGAAAGTCACAAAAAAGCAGCAGAAGAATTACTGTTAAAATACATTTAATTTGCCTCAATAATTAAACCTTGAATTTGTACCTAGAACCAAAGGCTGGTGATTGATACATCTAATCAAAGTTTCTGCACTGTTCTTTGTTAACCTTTTCTTGGATTTCCATTCTTCAGTATCTCTTAATCTGTTTAATCTCTGTTCTTTTTAAATTGGCAAATTTCAGTGGAATTTTCAAGCATTGCAAGCTAAACATCTATTTCTGTGCCAATGTGTAACCAGTGCACTGGCACAGAAATATCCAAAACCAAAACAGAGTTTCAAAAAGCTGGATAATATTATTTTTGTTCTATTTGAATATTCAACTTTGATATTGTTACAAGAGGCTGCAATTCAACGGCTAATGTACTTGAATCTGTATAATGCATAGCTTGAAACATGCTAAATCTTTCTAAACGTATTTGTTTTAACTGGAGGAGCTGCTACTATTTGTCTAACCAAGGCTTCTACTATTTGATATGTTTTGGCTATAAGGATGTATCTTTTTTTTTATTGTTTATCACTAGTGAGAGTTTGGAAATGCAGAATTACAAATCATTTATTTTCCTTGGCATCATGACCGATACATCAATGATCCTCTGATTTTCACTGTGTCTGTTATTAAAATAAGAAGCTACATTTTAATGACTTGAGAAGTTTCTTTATAAAGGAGCTCACGTTTCTACATCTCAGTAGCCTGCTATGATTTAGGTATGTCGAAGTTAAATCTCCCATAAATACTTTGAGATTACTTTTCCACAGGGCCACATTTTCCCCTCACTCCTTACCTCAAACTGCTGCCAGGGCTAAGGGGAAGTTATTACAGAATGGATTGTGAACATGGCAGTTATCTCTTGAGTTAATTTTGCATTCCTTCTCCCTGCTGGTCTCATTTACATGTGCTGACTTTTCCTGTGCAAAAGTAATCTGAAAAACACTGTGCAATTTGATTTCTTTCACATGCTTAAAAGAAGAGTTGAATAAATGGAACGGAAGGATTTGAAAGATCAGTAGCTGTGGTAACTCCAGCAATTGCACTGGAGACAATAGCAAGCATCACAGATTGAACATTCAACAGGAAGCCAAAATCTGCTTCTGGATTTATTTAATCTTTAGTTTTGTTACACACGTGGTATATACTAACAAGAGGCTAATGTTAGTCATTAAGTGCTTATTTGTTGTGATTACCAAGGTTAATTTATCTTAATACCACATGTGCAAGCTCAGTATTTCATAAAAGCTCTCATCTCTACTTAGCCTCATCATTTTAGTGAAAAAAGAAACCTGTGTTTTTAAAGACAATATAAATTCACTTATTTATCTACCTTTCTCTGCTTTAAACACGTATCTGCGGTATTTTGCAGAAGAATATTAGAAAGCACTTAAACAAAATACTCAAAGTGGTGTTGTAATGTATTCCTAGAGCATTCAGTCTCTCTGGATGATCTGATCCAAAGGTAATAATACCTTTATTAATTTGATAATCTTTTCAAAGATAAGATGCATTGCTTTTGTGTACTCAAATCTTTTTTAGAAGAGTGGATTTTGAAAGAGGTGGGCTATGAATAACTAGATGTGCCTGTACCATTGTGTGCAAAATGACAAGCCAATCAGTGAAATAAAAAAGGAAGGTGCTAATTTACAGTGCACATGGGCTAAATCAGCAATTCCAATTATTTTTAAACATGTTTTGGAGCAGAAACCATCTGTAGGCATTTAATCAAAAAGGAAGGTGCCTCTTGGTCCTGCTCTGCAAATACCATGGAAGAGAACAATTGAGAAGTAGCTAATTTTTCTGCTTCTTCAAAGCTGCTTTTTTTTGCAGGGACCTACCTAAAGCCATCTATTTGGGTTGATTACACACACACACACACACATATATATATATAAAACCTAATCAGTATATTTTTTTAGAAAAAGTACAAGGACATGACCTCAATGGTACAGGACAAACCATTTCTGGTAATTAAAAGTTCCTGTTATTACCTTCCCATGCATAGTTTTTAACCTCTCTGTAATCTCAAATGACCTCGGTTTTGTGATTATTGCATCTGCACACTTAGCTGCAAAAATCCAACATTAAAAAGCCAAGGTCATGTGTTGGTTCAAAAATAAGAAAACATGCAAATCACTATTTCAGTGACAGTAGTGACAGACCTTTTAGGTTTAATCCTATATCCAGAAAGCTGCTATTGACTTCAGCAGGAGTTGGCATGAGTGCTTAGCTATGAATAAATATGAAGGGTAGTTTTCAGTGATTTTCAGCATGAAAATGATTTTGTAGACATTGTAAACAGAAGTGACAGGTGGCAAATACCCAGTCAAAAAACTCTGCAACTGAAATCTGCTAATGAAACACTTTTCTTTCTATAGACCTAGTTTTCAGACACTTCTCTAAGATTTGTGGAGTTCATGGAAAATTTTAGTACTTTTATTTATAATACTTACAGTACTTTTATTTATAAAACTTGCTGTTCATTATAATTTAAAGTTGATAACACAAAGGGAATATTTAACTATATATACACTGTCATTAGACACTACAATCAATGTTTTATATTGCTCTACCATGCTCCGGTATATTTGAGAAAATAATATTTATGCAAACCTGTGTGTCAGTTGTGTAAACAGTTACATCAGCTTCAGCAAGAATATGTGCAGGTATAAATCTCAGCAAGATAAGTGTCTTTCAAGAAGTCGGGGAAATTTTTTAATATCTCTGAAAGATGCTTCAAAGTTAATCCAGACCATGGTGCTCAAATGAGAAGTTACTTCATGCTCTAGAAATTTGGACTTGTTATACAGTTTGTTTTTTCATTTATTAAAAAAGACATGCAGCAATGCTGGCTAAGTCATGAATACTAACTAAAGATTTCACTAATGGTATGAGATAAAAGGTTACTAAATTTCATTTTTATCACTAAATAATTACTATTATTTTTTAGTTTATTTACTCCTTAAAAGCATTTTTGATCTAGGAAATAAATACAAATCAGATTTTGCAGACATTTAAAGGTCAAGTGAAATGAGTGAAGTGCTATGCATTACTGAACTTGAGAGACTGAGCTGCAAGTAGGTATTTGGAAGGAATCAGCAAGCGCAACAATTAACAATGACTTCATGTTCTAGACCATCAGTGCTTCTCCTTTTGTGGATTCTAATTAAATTTCATTGGCTATGGGCAACACTTTGATCTTTACATTTAACTCCTGCTGACTGTCATGACCACTCCATGTCCTCAGGATGAGTTTTAATTCTTGAAAAGAAGACATAACTTTATTTTTCTTAGCTTTTCTCTTACAAGTTTTATGAAAGTATTGTACTTGCAGGCGCTGAAAATGCAGATTATGCTATATTTAAAAATATATTCCTTTAAAGTGTGAGAATAATTTCCAGATGCTTTGGATTGTCTGCCCTCACTGCAGAGCTCCTCTCCAATTGCTTCCTCATGTGGATGCCTGGATCACTGGAGGTCTCATCAGTTAGGTCAGTTCAGTATCAGGATTTCTCACAAACGCAAGCCCAAAACTTGAATAATGCATCATGGTCACATGCAGCAGGTTTCTAGTTTCTTTTTCTGTGCCTCAGCAGAAGTAGCCGTGAGCAGTGCAGCTCCTGCAGCGGGAGGAGGCCGTGGCTCTCGGGGGTGTCTCCGTCGGGAGAGGCTCAGCTGGGGCTGCAGCCGTGCTCTGGGCCGGGGGTGTGCCGCAGTCGAGGGCTGCCCTGTCCTCCTGAGCGTGTGACGGAGGGAGCCGGGGATCAGGTGCTGTGAGCCTGCCTGCTGGGCTCGCTGGGGAGTGTTTTCACACAGGTTTTGACTCACAGGAAGAGAATATTTTTCCCACGCTGTCTTCTCAGCATGCCTCCCTGTTATTTGGTCCTAGCATAGGAAAATATTTACGCTATGAAAGTACTTAATGTGATACTTAAAATGGCAAATATGTATTTTATCAGCAGCATTTGGGAATCGGTCCTTCCTTTAGCTACATGCCAAAATACGGGTGTAGTAATTAAGGTTCCCCCTGTGCTTTTAATTGAAACCAGAGATGTGGCTGCAATATAACTTTCACATCTGGAGTCTGGGCTTCTCTCAGGGGTATATTTGGATCCAGGGATTTGCTTCAGATCATTACAGGGAAATGAGTTAGTCACAAAACCAGTATAAGAAATTCAGTGATACTTTGAAATGAGGGTTTTGCCCTGTCTTCAAGAACATTAGTTTTGTTATTAAGATATAGTGTTTGTTGTTGTAATACAAATGCTAATATGATAAAGCAGCAGAAATATCTGTCTCATGATCTTAACATATGACATATTAGTAGTTTTGAAGTTGACATGTATTCTGTGAAACTTATTTTCAAGGTAGATGACAAGATAGAAAAGTAGATAATTTTGTTTTTTCTCAGGAAAAGGTAATTGTTTTCTTCATCTCCTGGCTTGGTAGTTGTCTAATGTTGCAAGTGACAATCTATTCAGCTTGGAGCACAGAGGAAACACTTGATTGTGTTTCTCTGCTTCTTAAAACAATTTCTACAGGAAAAAAAAAGGTAGAAAGGTGAGGATCTTCCACATTATGTGGGGAGAAAGATTTCTGTAAGCAAGGTACAGATTTTTAGCTTGCCCTAAGTAGTCATATAGGACAGTCACTGGGATGAGTTGCAACACTGAGTTCGGATTTACTAAAATTTTTGGACTATTAAAACGATTGATTGGTTTGATTTTTAGTATTTTATCATAGCTGCTTTACTATCTTTTGCTTTGTTTGGTAATCACTGTTATTCCATTAATTCAGTAAGTTCCATGGTGTGCTGTGGTATTTCCTTATTATCAAAAGTATGCTGTGACTTACAGAAAAAAATTGACTCTGCTTGTATTAGAAATATCCCTAAACTGAGGGTGGAGAACCCTGGAACTGGGCTTGCACAGCACACAATGGCAATTTTAGTCCTTTGGAGAAAAAATGGTAAAAGTCTCCTCTTAAAGGGCTCTGGGGTAAAGAGAAATCAGGACCAGGACTGACTTGAAAGAAAGCAGGGTGGAAATTCTGGGTGAACAAGCAGTAAAGCTATTGCCTGGCAAAGCATATTCCTTTTGGGAGCTGGAGTGGAATTTTAGATTGCTGATTCTAGTAATTTCTTGGGCACCAGTAAATTATTGTGAAGTCCACTGTTCCATATAGTGTCTTGCTCTGATCTGTAGAGAGGATAACAGCCTTTTCATCAATTACTGCCTTTGCTTAGGTAGCAGGAATATGCACTGTGAAAAAGCCTAGAATCTTTCAGGAAAGAAAAGTACTACTTGGTAAATTAAGTCAAGCTCTTGTCTACACAAGGTGGTGATGATTTAGGATTGAATGGTATATTAAGGGGTTTCTATACCTCAATTCTTTGGCTTTGCAATATCCAAACAAATTAATGCTTTGGAGGTGTATGCACCTATTTTGAAGGTGTGTGGACATGTTTAAACTAACAATGAAACAAACAATGAAAGTTTAACCTATACAGGATTTAATAAGACTAATGAATTTGTACAGGATTTAATAAGACTAATGAATTTGACTTCTTAAAATATGAACTTAAATATTGATGTGGACTTGAGGTGTTTTCTCATAGTATTTTAGAAACCTCCTTAAGATCCTTGGAAATGGACTGATCACCAGGGCTTTGATTTTGTTGCTACCCACAGCACTTGAAGTAGAAAAAATAATACGCAGATATTGTACTTCATGTTACTAAGACAAAATTATATGATTTAGTTATTTTAGCTGTGTTTGTCAGCTGATAAGCACAGCAGCTGAAACAGAAATGAGCTGCTACTGATAGGGAGGGTGCTGGGTCCTAAACTATTTCACTAGAAGCTGGCTGTGTTTTGCCAGTGGATAAAAAGAACAATTCCTGCCTTGCTCTCTTCAGAGGCACTGATTAGCAAGGGGCAAAAGGCAATGATTGCTGAACCCCACAGAGATTAGAGCTGAGTGGGAATAGAAAACCCCTTTCTTACATAAAGGCAGAAGTTAACAGCTGCTTCTGTGGAGGCAAAGGCTTCCACACCACTCCTGCAAGTGCTGCAATCACTCTTGTACTAGAGAAAGTTAGATTTAGTCAGTGATATCTTTTGACTGCTGCAAAAGAAACTATTTTTTTTAAAAAATTATGGCTCAACATGCAGCAGCTCACCTAAAAAAGTAGTATGTCTGATTTAAAATAAATTACATACCAACCTACCATATACTGTCTTACTCTGAGTGAAGGACTCTGCTTGTCGTAAGAGAAAAGCATTTAATGTTGTTTTTAATTTTTGTGCCATGTCTGTAAATTAAGATTATAAACTACCTTTAGCTACTGCTGACAAGTGGTATTAATTCTTATAAATGGCTGTGTTATTAGGGGGTTTACTGTATGATTGATTCATTGATCTGTTTTGCATGACA
Organism: Anthoscopus minutus; assembly: GCA_013399455.1. Lineage (NCBI taxonomy): Eukaryota > Metazoa > Chordata > Aves > Passeriformes > Paridae > Anthoscopus > Anthoscopus minutus. Next base: position 10,064 of record VWYI01012380.1, on the reverse strand, counting down.
GTGTCAAGAAATGTTGTAATAAAGAAAATATTCAGAAGCAGATAGTAAAAATAAACATACAGGAATGCGTTTTGACTGTGAGACAAGTATAGAGGTAAACTTAGAATGAAATGTTTGTACAAAGCATTTTGAGCGCTCTTAAGTTATTCTGCAGCTATGTCTATATTATGTAAAGTCATCTTCAATTTTCTGAGTGGCACAGTGCCATGTTGTATTCAGTCAGACACTAAATAAATTGGTTGCTTGTAGTTTGATCTCACAGCAGATTATTTAATTTTAATTTTCAATTTGTTTCCCAAGGTAACTACAGCATCAATTAATATGGCAGAGATAGAGCATTCACATTAGACACTGCTGCTCCCCTGGGATGAGCTCTCTCAAACCATGTTTGGAGAGGAATTAAAACCAAACTTTTTTCATGTTTCTTGTTTGGTTTGGTTTTGTTTGTTTGTTTGTCTTTTGTTGTTGTTTTTTGTTGTTTTTTTTGTTCTGGTCAGAAAATGTCTAAAGACACGGTGAACAATGGAAGGGCTGGTGTTCCTCATTCCTGAAACACATCTGCAGATGTCTGACTTAACCTGTGATGCGTGGTATCATCTTTCTCATACCTTTTTAAGTCCATTAGACTTTTTAATTCCTTCTGTAATCTCTACACTGAGGATTCATTATCTTTCTCCTGTCAGACCTTTAACACCACTGTCTAATTACCATTTGAGTGAGACAGATTTTCATGTAATACAAGAGACTTTTTTTCTGAACATTATTTAAATTAAGAGCGAAATGTACTTAGGATACCAGATGCAAACTCGATGTTTTAATAAAAGAAGACCTAGTACATTCATAGAGGGGTTTTTCAGTATTTGAATCCTCTGAGATGTCATGGAATTAGCTTTTCCGCTTTGTTTATTTAAAGATGTGATTTAGGGGATTTTGTCATTGCAGAGGTCAGGAAGAGTTTTGAATTGACCACTGCTTGAAAATTGTTTTATCTGTTAAACTGATAATGGTTTTGAACTGGGATCTCTGCTATCAAAGAGCCATACAGTTTGTTTCTGGGAAAACAAGAACTTCAGGATGCTTAGAAAATGGTTCTTCAGAAAACTTTCTTTGGGAACTGTTTTCATTGTTTGGATTTTAAAGATCTGATACTGGTTTTGTACAGCAGTATTATTGCTAGAAACATCATGGATATCCACATTCTTGCAAATCAATGATGATGTGTTCATAAATAGCAACTGGCAGAAGCCCAAGGTCATGTTCAGATCATTCCAGCCCCCACCAGGGCAGGAAGGGGCTGAATGTAGGTGTCCTGCAGCACAGAGGGTGGCATCACAAAAAGCTGCAGACACAGTAGCTGCAGTTGTGTCCAGCAGCTTTGTCAACTCAGGGATCTTCACATTAGTGCCCATTTTGCCCCTGAAGAAGTCTTGTCCCATGACCAACTTCTGGAACCTCTTCTTCCCACTTGGCAGCATCTGGAGACTCTTCAGATGTAAAACAATGGCATCACTTCCTTTACAGAACTGACTCTACCTGCCTGCATATTTTTCCTATCACAGTAAATGTGATTTAGTTAAAATACAACACGCTAGCATGGAAGTGAACCCCAAATACTTCCATTTTCTAAAAACAAAGAAATAATTTAACCACCAAGAATAAAAAAAAAAAAACCTGAAAATTCATCAAAGGTATTGGTAATTGATGAAATAATTCACTTTCTTTATTCTTAGGTTAGTGCAAATATAGTAAATATTTGTTGCTATCTAATTTAGCCATTAATTCACTCTTACATTCTTCACTGAGAAACTTTTCTTCTTAAGTCTGTTTAAATAGCAGCATATACATTTGCAGTGTTGCATTCCCTGAGAGATGTTTAAAGTGTTTAATTCTAAATTTTTATATTAAAATATATTTCAGAGGATTTTTTCCTTTTAAAGTTATGTTATACTTGACTTGAGAAATTTTAGTAGTTACTTTATAAATGTAAAATTTATGTTGAAATTTAAGGGCCAAATTCAGCAAAACGTGTGAGTATATATATAAGCCCTAAAGCCATAATTTTTTTTCAGCTCTGGCAATTATGCATGTATATATGTGTGTTTAACTTTAGTACACACATTGGTCCAACTACATAAAATATGGTTCTTCCCTGCTTTTCTTTCTTAGTGTAATAATATTGGGTATGTAATGGCTTCTGAATAAAAATATCCATCTAACTATAACAATGAAGTATGTATATTTATGTATTTGGAGTATAGTTCTTGCTTTAAATATTTTACTGTCTTTTTTGCTACCCAGTGTTATTCAGCAATAAAAAATGAAGCACTGTTGATGTCCATGCAGCAGAAACAAATGAGTTTCTGTGTAAAAATGGAAATCAGAAATACAAAATGTTATGCAAACATTCTTCAGCACCTTGTTCTTAGCATTGTATTTATTGATTCTTAAAATAAGATGTTAATTTTGATAGATGGCCTAGAACCTGGCCTGACACCATCAGTATTACAGCATACTTTAAAAGTGGCTTTTTTGCCGAATATTTTTTCAGCAGGAGGTCCAATCATAGTAGCTCCTGCCTATTTCTTCTTTTATCCCTGCCATTTGTGCTGTGTCTGCAGCACTCCTCTGCTGTGGCATTCATTCCAGCTGTTTCAAAAGCAGCCGCTGATAACCTGTGTCAGGGAATTAGTTATTTTTAACCCTGATGCATTTGCTGTGTGACCCAAAACGCCCTTAGGGTGTCTCAGGGGCAGAAACAAATGGTGTAGTGCACAGGCTCATTAAAGCCCTAGTGCCTTTGAGAGAAGTAGTTGTTGTATCTCCAGAGAGAAAAATGTAATACTTAGCTACTTCCAGAGTCACCAAAAGCTCTCGAGGATTATTTTTAAAGAGTATTATATGAGGATGAGAGGATCTGATTCAGTGAGATACAGTCAATAGAAAATGAAAGAAAGAACCTTTTTCAGACTAACTGAAATAAATCATTGTCACTAAACCGTGTCCCTAAGTGCCACATCTACACATCTTTTAAGTGCCTCCAGGATGATGATTCCACTGGCTTCCCTGGGCAGCCTGTTCCAATTTTTGAGGGCCCTTTCTTTGAAGAAATGTTTCTCATTATCCACTCTAAACCTTCCTTGTTAAAACTGGTGGCTGGGTCTTCCCAATTTGACAGTTGTTACCTGAGAGAAGAGTCTGACCTTCTCCTTGCTACAGCCTCTTTTTAAAGGCAGTGAGGTTTTTTGCTGAGCCTCCTTTTCTTCAGGATAAACACACACAGGTTCCCCAGCTGCTCCTCATAAAACTTTACTCCAGACCCTTCACCAGTTCTGTTGCCCTTCTCTGGACATGCTTCAGCATCTCAATGTCCTTCTTCTAGTGAGGAGCCCAGAACTGGACACAGGATTCAAGGTGTGATCTCACCAGTGCTGAGTACAGAGGGACAATCACTGCCCTGGTCCTGCTGGCCACACTTTTGCTGATCCAGTCCAGGATGCTGTTGGTCTTCTTGGGCACCTGGGCACACACTGGCTCATGTTCAGCTGCTGTTGACCAGCACCCCCCACGCCTGGTTTTTTTCTGCCAGGCAATTTTCCAGTCATTCTCCCTCAGCCTATAGTGCTGCATGGGGCTGTTGTGACCCAAGGGCAGGAACAACCACTTGGTCTTGTTGAACCTCATATGACTGGCCTCAGTGCATAGATGCATCCTGTCCAGATGCCTCTGCAACAGATCAACATTCCCACCCAGCTTTGTGCTGCTTGCAGACTGACTGAGGCTGCACTCAGCAGCCCAGAGGCTCAATCCCCTTGTCCAAGTCATTGATAAAGACATTGACCAAGTCTGGCCCCAGTACTGAGCCCTGGGGAGCCCCACTAGTGACTGGCTGCCATCTGGATGTAACTCCATTCACCAACATTATCTGGGCTTGGTCATCCAACCAGCTCTTTGCTTGACAGAGGGTATGCTTGTGAAAGCTATGAGCAGCCAGTTTCTCCAGGATGTTGTGGGAAATGGTGTCAAAGGCTTTATTTGACTCTGAGTAGACTTTATCTTCTTTCATCCACTAAGCAGGTCACTTTGTCATAGAATGAGACTAGACTTGTCAGGCAGGACCTGCCTTTCTTAAATCCATGCTGGCTTTGCCTTTGCCTCATCCCCTGGGTTTCCTGTAGGTGTTGTGTGGTGGCACTCAAGATGATCTGCTCCATGACCTTCCCTGCATGATGGAGCCTGACTGCAGTTAGGCTGTCAGGTCATATCCTTTAAAAGGAACTTTAAAGTTCCATTTAGACCCTTGGGTGGATCCTATCTGGCCCCATGGACTTGTGTATCTTGTGTAGCTGGTCACTGACCATTTTCTCCTGATTTATAGAAGCATCATTCTGCTCTCTGTCTTCCAGCACAGGGTCTTGGTATCCTGAGGGCAACTGTTCTCGCTATTAAAGACTGAGGCAAAAAAAGGCATCAAGCACCTCAGCCTTTTCCTTGTCCTTTGCCACTATGTTTCCTCCTGCATGCACTAAAGGATGGAGAGTCTCCTTAGCCCTCCTTTTGTTGCTGATGTATTTGTAAAAACATTTTTGTGTTTTACAGCAATAGTCAGTTTCTAAGTTCTAGCTGGACTTTGGCCCTGTAACAAATGGAACCGTTATTAAACTTCAAAGTACAGCCTTTTTTTTTAATGGAAAATACCACCTTCAAAAGCATAAAATCCCTTAATGTTTCCAAGAAACTGCAGTTGTGTGGTCAAATTCCCAAGATGTGAGTTGTTACCAGTAAGTTGTTTTACAAGAGACTCTAACCTTTGCTCATGGGTTGTTTACAGTTTAAGAAGTACACACACTATGTTAAGTCATATGTTTCTCTATTACATAAAGGATATCTTGGACATCAAGTAAATTTAGATTTAAGTATTCATAACTAATCTGTTTCATTATGCCATATGAGATAGTTTTTAATAGCTAATAAAGAATCCAAAAAGTTTCCTCATCGGAATTCCACTCCTTCAGAAACCTCATCTGTCAATGTGACCAAATATGTGTCGGATGGGAGACAATGTGCCTTAATCACTCGAGTCCCAGCTCATATCAAATTTAACCATGCACACAACTTGAGTTACCTAAAGCACCAAAGTCAGTAGATACTACAGGCTTAAAATGGGATGAGAATAAGTGCTTTCCTGAGCTATGCCCTCAAAAAGCCATTATTTTAATGTACTTGATTAAACTGGCACATCATGGGAATTTAAAAGAGAAAATAAATTCTCTTTTTATTTATTTATAAAAAATTTATTAAAAAATTTGTAATTCTTTTTTTCTTTCTTGTTTTGTAGGGGCACAGGTTTTTTTCCTGCGGTGATTTATAGCTACCAATAGCCTTCCACAGTGGTTGCCTTATCAACTTACTATTCTGGCATCTTCTGCTCTTGTTAGTAAACAGAAGAGAACTATTAAACACAGAGCTAAATACTCCTAATCTCAAGAGAAAGCCGTTGTACAGTATGTTCTGTACAAAACTGAAAGACTTGAAGATCACAGGAGAATGTCCTTTCTCCTTACTGACTCAAGGTCCCGTTACAGAGGAGCATGACAAGGACTGCACAGAAAACAGCTCTAGAGCAGCTTTGCCCATCTGCAAAGAAGTCCATGAAAAAGATGGTCAAGGAAACCTTCCACAAAGGAAAACGAGCAGAAGTAGAGTGTACTTGCATACACTAACTGAAAGCATCTGCAAACTAATCTTTCCTGAGGTAAATAGATACTAAATAATAATAATAAAATTTTTACTAGAATTTAGCTATAAGTGTTAAAAGAGCATTCTGTGCCTGCCTTTAGAAAGCTACTTTGACTTAAAAGTTCTTAATGTAGTTCTCCATAGATTAAATCCACTTCCATTCCTTCTGGGTATAATTTTGCCACAATCTATGTTGTACACACCATTCCTTCCACTGTATTTCTCTTATTTTTGCCTTGTATTTGCAACCTTCCACTGATCTTTTTAATTGTTCTTTTTAAATCCATATATTTTTGTACCATTTTTTACATAGAGATATAGTAATAGAAATTCTGCCCTGTTACCTAATTATGTAAAATTATGTGGTCATTTCATTAGTTCACCTAACTGAATCCAAACTGCTAAGTGCATTAGTCATTATCACAAAAAAATTAAAATAGATGTTTCCATCTGCTGTGGTACTAACCTCCTGTCATACTATTTTTAAAACCATTACTCTTCATGTTTACCACAAAGATATTCTTATGTCTCTGCTCAACTTAACTGAAAACAGGTCCTGTGCAGACTTGCTTGAGTGGAGATGAATACCACAATTTACCTCTGTAAAAAGAACATGAAAATTGCAGCTCCATAACATCCAACTCTAGGCCTTGTCTCAAATTCAGTGGGAAGTCTGAAGGATCTGACTGACATTTTGTGACTACAAATAGCAAATGGACAATTCTGTACACTAACTTAATTACAATTCCATTACTTGGACATTCACTGTACCTTACTTAAAGTGCTGGAGTTTAATCTGTTTGCAGATCTGGTTATGCAGCTCTTCATCTATTATCCATTAACTAAACCTCTAGATAGTTGAGTTTTGAAAGACTCCTTTTTACCTCTGCTGCATTAATACAGATGGAATGCTTCACTTCAAGCCTTTAAACTGATCTCTAAATTTATAAAGGAAGAGACTTGAAACCCGGAAATGAACTGGCAAAACACCCTTTCCATGGTGTCATGATTGCTGTATTGCTTTTCTAGTATATATCTGTTGGTGGGATTTTTAATAACTGGTATTTTTTTCTCTTTAAAGAGTGATATAAATGTATGCAGTTGCCTATTGTATAATTGTGATAGGCTAGTTCATCAGCTGGGACAAAGCTTGGCAAAGTGAAGGCCTTATGACCAACCAAGTAGCCTAGAGCCACTGAAATTCAAGGTTACTGTTGTTACTATTTACAATTATTCAAGTCATATTCATCTTTGTCCAGATCTGTTCTCATGCCAATTTGGGGTCAAGTTCTAAGCATTTTCCTAATCCCATTTTTCCATGAAAGGGCTAGGCTTGTTTAGAAACATATTTTTCATTGCTTATATAATTTACCTTATGTAAATGGCATTGAATAACATCATCTTCATCCAACTTGAAACTCCTAAGCAAGGCTGCATCATGACCCCTATTGATTCATGAACTTCTCCTGGAAACAGTGAGCTATGCATGGAAGTCCAGGACAAAGTGCATCCAGACAACTTTCTGATTACATTTGAGATATAATGTTGTGCATATTGTTGTTTAATTTGCTTCTTTCTTTACAGAAATATGGAGAACATTGCTTTTTTAGAAATATACAGAACATTGCTTGTTTATAAGTAATGGATTGGATGGCATTCCACTTATTGTATCAGTTTCTACACAGATGTAATTTATGTTGTGTTGATATACATAGTATATGGTATACACATAGATAGGTATATACTTATCTCATTCACTTAACGATTTTTCCTTAGAAAACATTTCCAGGAATATTTTCTTTGGTTGTGCAAACTTTTCTCCTGGAAATACAAAAAAAAAGGTGCAGGAAAAGCTGCTAGTTTCTTCAGGGAATGAGAACCAAAGAAAAGCCAGGCCATAAGAAGCCTCACAGCTGAATTCTGTCATGCCAGTATAGTACTATTCTGTGACCCTGTCTGTGTGGGAACTTTGGGTTTTGAATATGAGATACTACATACATATGACAGCTTTACTGGCCCTAACAATTTCAAATATGCATATTTGGAAATAGTTCCGTCTATTCCAGTTAGGAACTGCAGAAGGGATACGGAATCACCGGATTGAAGTATTTTCAGACAAATATTCATTATACTCTGAAGTGTCTTTTATTACAGAATCCTTTTATAAAGGCTGTCTAGAGTGACCAGATTTTCATCTGGAGGATGTTTGGGTGTTGTGTGGTGGCACTGAAAAATATTCTTTTTCTTTAAAATAATTTTGTATTCATGGTACTTTGTGGCTTTTTTGGGGGTGGGATTTGTAATAATAGAAATTTATTTCTTATCATTTTTTTATATTGCCATCTGAAAAACCAGAGGTAAAGAAGGTCACTGTATTTAAAATACACAACTGCTGGTGAACATAAACTGAGGGTCTTAATTGTAGTTGTACTGGAGCTGAAGAAATTAACATAAAGTAAACCCCATAACCACAGAAGTGTCATGCTGTTTCTAACAATACTGTCTTGAAAAAAGTTGTTTGTCCTAAGGATGGCAAAGTAATTCTGTGTATAGGAATGTTATCTCATGATTAAATTTTCAGCAATGACATAGATACATATGACATATTTTTTCCCCAGTTTGAAAGGCTAAATCTTGCACTGCAGAGAACACTTGCAAAACACAGAATAAAAGAAACCAGGTATGTAAGTGTAATGGGTTTGTAATTAACTTCACTGCAAAAAATGTTTTTCTGACAGGAATGGGGTGGTGACTGGGAATCAAGACTTCTGGAATTTATATTCAATTATCTTGTCAAATTGATGTGTAACATTTCACATAATGTAAGCTAGTAATGATTTAGTTTATTTTAAAATATTCACAAATATTTACATCACTCATAAAGTTGACTTAATGGGCAAATTGTACAGGGAAGCAGGCAAGGACTTTGGAGGAGCTCAGAGGTTGCTTGGCATAGATGGAACAATAGATATGGTTGTATATGGATCTAGCCCTGTGTTTCTAAGAATCCAGGGAAAGAGTTTTAAATACAATTAGTATTATACAAAAGAATTTGGTTTCTGATATAGTGAATACTCATACAGAACAGACACGGACTTGGATGTTTTCCTGAGCTCACTTTGCTTTTCATTTCTGTTTCTGAGGAACTCGGATCAATTTTCAGCACTTCTTAGTACTAATTCAGTATTAATCACTTGAGCCTTTTAGGGAGTAAAATTTTCTTAGCATCTCATGATACACTGAGGATTCAGTTTGTTGAACGCATCTGGAAAAATAAGCCCTTCGGTTTAAATCTGCTTTCTGAAGTGAAGAAAAAGAATCAAGATGGAAACTACACTGTTGCTCACCATGATAAGAATAGATAATTGCAGTGTATCTTTTAAATTATACTTGATATTTTTAAAGTACTTTACATACATTGATTGAACCAAAGATAGCGGGTCAGATGTGCTTTGCAGTTGCTGACTGGCTTATTGCTATGAATGTTTTCCCATTCTTTAATTATGTGTTGCTTCCCTGGAGTATTAGTTGAAAAGAAAAAATTACTGTCGTATTCTGAAGGAGGCAGTAATGCAAATGTAAAGCAAATCTGAATGTCTGTATTGCTTGTGCATATAAATATATGTATGATATTCCAAGTGAAGAAATTCAGAAGGCATGTGTCAGGAGTTTATTGTTTATATGAAGGTTAATCTAAGGTATATGTCATTCTCATAACTTTGAGTCAGATATTCAGTTTGACATTAACTGTCCTCAGAGAACTCAGAGGGCTGCAGTTTTGTGTCAAATATCTGCATTACTACCAATGAAAAAGTAATTTTGAGGTTAATATTTGTATTTCCTCTCAAAGCAGAAATATATTCTCACCTCTTTTGAATTAAATGCAGTGTAATTCCAAAAAATTCTTGAATATAAATTCCAATTACACTATACAATATGTTAGGAAATGTAGTTTTGGCTTCAAGAAAAAAAACACAAAGCAAACAAAAACCCAGGACCATTACAATGACAGGCAATAGTATTTGACTGAAATCCCTAATTTGAACTCAGACCACCAAAACTTTTAATTTACCAGAAATGCACAGGATCATCAAAGATCCAATCAAGACCCCCCTCTTGAATTAATTAAAAACTTACAATTTGATCAGCAGAACTGGTATACACTTTAAACACAAGATAGGTAACCTCTGTACTTACTATTTTTATCATACTTATCTTGATAATTCAGGGATTTTATTTATATTTTTATGATCTTTTCAGAAAAACTGGTGATAGGGAAGATTTTGAAAAAATAATCTGTGATCATGCTAATGCAGCAGGTAATGTAA
>VWYI01012379.1:71659-125204 GCA_013399455.1 Anthoscopus minutus | reverse complement strand
TTTTGAGACTTTGCACTGCACTTTTTCAAAGAAAGGTCATGAGTAGGAACATAGTCCCCTGCTATTCCTGAGTGCTTGGAGTCTTCTTTGAGAGTGAGTGGGGGTGATAAAGTGCTTTCCCGATTTCCATGACCTCATCCTTCCACCTCCTTGTTTTTCCAGTATAAGTCAGTATTGCAGACACTACTTTTTTTCATCCTCCTACAGTGACCTGATGGGCAAACTGCGTTTTGATGGTTTGGTACAAAAAGCTTAATTCTTGTTTGTGCTGTGCTGTAAAATAAAAGTGTGCATTTTTTGTTTCTGCTTAGCTTAGTGATTACAGGAGGAAGTGGTGTTTGCATTTGTCTTTTCATTTCTCAGAGCTGGATGAGTATCTATGCAGAGGTCATTTCAGATGACAGGGGAATGACAAACCACCTCGCTAATTGCATCTACTTTCTGTCCCATCCAGCTCTGCTGCAGTCCATAAGAGCAGGTCCTGCCTGGGGAATGGAGCAGTTTCTCAGATGCATTTTAGCTCTGTGAGTTATTTAGTGGCAACAGCTGCTTCCATCTGTGTCCATGTGCAGGAAGAGATGTTCAGCTGAACAGGCAGCTTGCCTTTTTATTGTGGTATGTGTAATGCTCACATATGGTCACAGTTTGCAAAGCTGCAGAATATGGCAGATTTTTTATAAAGCTCATTGAGCACAATTTGACTGTAAGAGTGTGTATGTTTACATTTTAAAAACAAACAGCTCCAAAAAACCACCCCAAATCTCATAGTGGTAATTTGAAGCTATGATCTGTTTGGTCATCTATCCAAATAAATTTGTGTTATAAAAGGCAGGTACATTATTTTTCTTTGTGTATTCCACCCTAAAAGTGAAATACTGTTTTCTGTCAAGGTTTCCAGAGAGGGAGCCAGGGCTTTTGGCCTGTATTCCCAGTTCAGACAGTGTACCTGGACTATATTTGCAACTGGCTGATGTCATCACAGGCAAAGGTTCAGTTCACTGAGTCTGTGCACCTCAGTCTACAAAATATGTTTTTGATACAAATATATGTTTGAGCATTGGGGTATATATGAACTGTGGATTTAGTTATTTAAAAAAGAAATCCAACACCAGTAAACTGAGAACTAGAAATTCTATTTTAGGATAAAGACAAGTGAATTTTCACTTTTTCTTCTAAAAAAAACTGTATAGTGTGTAGCACATAGAAATCTTTTTTTGCTAAAACAGTGCATATTTGCCCTACTACTTTTGTTAGCTATTGTTTTGCAACATCAGCTAACTTGGAGCCCAGCAGCCAATTCTTTTCTCCGATACTGTGATTAAACACTTGTTTTACTTGTGCTTGCAGTCAGAGGAGAAAGAATGGTGTGAGTCCCACTTCTGCACCAGACAGATTAATATACTGACTATTTGGCTTTACTGAAGAGGAGTTGTGACTTGGAAACCTTCACACTTGTGAGTTCCAACAGGACTAGCTGAGGTGTGAGGCTGCCTTAGAGGTCAGCAAGAGGGAAGACAAACTGGATCTTCAGTCCCCTGCAGTGTGCACAGAAGGGTGAGGAAGCATGGCATAACTAAAGTTTAAAAGCTCTCTAATAATGTTATGGTATTTTGAGCCAACAGGTAAGTTCTGGTGCTTCCAAAGAAGCTTTTGATACAGGCATAAATAATGTTAGCTGAAGAAAAAAGAAAAGCAGACCTGCTCAGATATTCTCTCAGTCTGTTCTTATGTTTCCTGTATAGTACAGATTTTTTTAAAAATCCACGTTTTATTCAAATGTTGTTGGAAGTACTGGCTCTCTTTCTGCAATACTGTGTGTTTCAGTGATCAGTATAGACATGTCCCTCTTTGAAGTGGTCTATATCTAATTACCTTGTTGAAATTCCAAGCAGAGCTCCACTTAAAAATTTACACTGAGATTCCCTTGTGAGGCTGATGAGTTCAGATTGTTTATTTTCAATCCAGGTACAACTGCTTTTTCACTCTAAGAAAAATTTTATTTCTTAGAAAAACTGTGGAGAAAGTGTGAAGTGGCAGGGTATTCTGATGATGAGAAACTTTGTTCTGATTTTTCTCATGAGTATCCTTTGCAGAGATGAGATTTTCCTAAATGAGTGCAAATACTTTGTAGTAGCGTATTTTCCACCTCAGATAAAGAGCAGATGAATATGATGTTAATCAGGTATTAAGAGTATTGCAAATCTGCCATCAGTTGCACACTAATTTTTGATTCGTGATTGATACCTTTTGATTGTTTCAATTACACAGATTTAATTACATTTTGGGTTTTGAATAAAGTACTTCATGTAGTAGGCAAGATCAGCAAGATGCTTCAGCCAAGGAATTACATTTCCTTGGACAGCTAATTCATGTGCCTTTCCACACCCAGCACAAGCTGCATCACAGAGGCCTTGAATGGAACATACTTGGGAGTCTTCTGCCCCAGTGATAATCTCTGAGGGATGCTGAAATAATATCAGGTCATTTTTGAAAGCAGGTCTGCTCCCCTCCCATCTCTCCTGAGGTTTCCATCAAGTAAAGCTTTTCACTTTCAGTTCTGAAATCAAGTAGTTTGTTCAGTTTGCATAAGCAGTCAAAAAGTTGTCTGATAGCTTTTTTTTTAATGGATGCTGCCTGAAGCCCAGCATCACCTAGCATGCTAGAGATCTTCCTCTCCTGCTCCTAGTATCTAAACTTTAGTTATTTTCTGAACCATTTTGCTTGCATGTATTCAGCATTTTGGTATCTTTGTGAGTTCTCAATCCTTGTTTTCAGGTTAAGGCATTTAAAATTTTCTTTGTTTTTAATAGCTTTGTAAATATTTAAATAAACACTTGTTGATAATTGTGTTGTTGGTAATGTCTAAACCTAAATATGGAGTGTAGTAGATGTTGTCTGCTTTCACTGCATTGTTTGAGACTTGAAAATTTTTGCTTGAAGATACTATGGATGCAATAATAAATCCATACCAGTTACTTTGTGGAGAGGATGAGACTATGATGATAAGTCCTATTAATTTTGTTGTGTAAAAAATTGTATCTTGATCTAAAAGTCCCAAGATAACACAGTTCTGACAAGAAGTCATCATCCAGAAAATGCAAAAATTACATTTTAATTGTATCAGAAAAACCAAAAGAGGGGGTTACTGGTGAAGCAGTGCAAAAGGGGAAAAAGTCATTGTTAACCTTTTTGACAGAGGGGTCTGGAGGGCAAATTTTAGGGAGTTCTTCATATGTTGGGCTAGTAGTCATTTGACTCCCTGTGTAATGGGAGGATGAAACTTTGGCTGTTGGCAAAACTTGGTTGACTCAAATCTGTAAAAAAAATGTCAGAAAGCTAATGGATGTCTCTAGGTACTAGTAGTTCCAAGACAGACACCTGTTTTTCATAGTGTAAAACTTTGTCTTCTTTCAAGATTAACAGATGAGGAAATTGATATGACTGTTATTTTCAGATAATGGGAATTATCCTCACATCTTATCATTCTAAGTGACTTCTCTGAGACAGTGGTTTTCTTCCTTAACCTCTGTGATTTGCAGCCATTTATTTGTCTGCTGCATCCCTGCTGCCATGGATGTCACCAGCCAGTGCACATCTGTTCCACCTGTTGGGTGTTCCAGCTGAAACTGCTGCTTGGACTTACAAAGCATCATCTGGATAGAAGAATATTTGTACTGAGCAGTTTCCAAAGTTGAAGGTGGCTGAAGGCCCAAGATGGGCAAGCTGCTGTTACCCACCTGTGCAAATGGCACATTTGGTTCATGTCAGTGCTGATGGAGAGAACAAAGTACAAAAAAAAAGTGGGAACAAGAGCTGCTGTTGAGATTGGATGGAAATCGGTGAATCCAAGGCAGGACATGAAGCTCTCCAGGCTCGTGGTATAGCAGTACAAGGAAACCAAAAGATAGCCACTGTTCCATCTTTTTTTTGAGTAAGATGTAGATAATTGGTAACTTGGTTTATCAAAATTTTATGTGCCCATGCTTCTCTGGTCTGAGAGTTTATTAATAGGTTTGTTTCTTTTGTCTTCTCATCCTTCCTCTCTGCTCCCTGACGAGTTCTATGAGGAGAAGGGAGAATCTGCCCTGACCGAGGAATTTCTAAGTCTCATAGTAAGCTTCTTCTGTCAAGAGTGGGTAAAAGCTCCTGACAGCCCAAACAAGATGCAGATCTCAGATGCAGAACATTGCATGTGACAGCAATCTTTGTAACACATGGATGCAAACAGTGAATCAGCAGTGCCCAAATAGCAGCAGTCACACGAGATTTCTTAAAACTGCATGTCATGCAATAGGATTTATAGCTTAAAATATCTCAGTGCATTAGGGCTGTTTCTAATGTGCAAAAAAACATGCAGAGGTTTACATGTTGAAGTGGTCAATAAGTTCTCCATATTAACCCTTCTCAGGACAGTGAACTTCCATGTACAGAATGTTCTGTGTCCATGCAGTTGAGATACACAACCTCACTCCATATTCTGATTTAACTTTTTGTTCCACAAACTTAGAGCAATGTATTGGATGGATGTCTGTGCTCACTCTGCCTCGTGATGTGTTGAATTTTACTACTTACAGCTTTTCAAGTAAAACAGATGTGACTGGCTAAAGACCCTTAATTTCTCTGCCTGCTTGGAATCCATTTTTGATTGCCTGGGATATAGGAGGGGAAGTCAAATATTGCAAATCATTGTTCTAAGCTGTAACAGTCAATGCCTGATGATCTTAAGTCTCTGATCAGTGTACTGATTGAACCAGCAAAATCCTTCCACAAATACTGGTTTCTCTAAAATTGATAAAAAAGTTTTAACTCAGCCTCTTACCTGTGATAGGCTGCTTTGGGGATTTTGGCCTCTTTTTTGACTTTAGAGGGGAGTAAGTTTTGGGGGTTTTATTGTTCCTTTGAGTTCCAACCTGATGATGACATGCTTTCAATCTCTGCTCTACTCTAATGTTACTCTGGCTCCTAGATGGATTCACTATCTAAGTCCTTTCATTTTCTTCTCAGAAAGTTTGTCCAAAGGGCCAAAAGAAAGGATTTTCAGATGTGTAACACTTCCAGATGCACACTTCCAGCAGCACTAGGTGTTTGATGAAGCCCATCACATTAAGGACAAGTAGAAATCCTGCTTTGCCATGATTACTTGTAATTTTTACTTGTCTGATCTCTGCATGTTTCTGCTTATTCTTGTGGCCATATAGAAAAGCTGTAGTGGCCTTACCAGTTTGGGTCATTCTCCCTCCTGACTTCCCATCACAATTTCACAGTAAATGTCTGAGCTTCTGGCTGGCAGGCTGTATATTTGATATCCAGCTTGGTGTCTGTTTTGTGGGGAATTTGACTGAACCGTGTGCTCAGAATATGAGGTACTTGTGCACGTATAGTGGCTTGGGCCAGAAAATCAAGTACCTAAACATGGTGTAGTGAAGACATGCCTGTACATGTACATAGGCATGTAGCTAAAATCCTACCATTCCTTCCTTGACATGAATCTGTTTGAATCATATCCACCTTTAGTTCCATGGATATTTAGGATCTTCTGTGCATCAAAACAGCTCAATTCAACTACAAACTCATTGTTCAGATTGTTTCTACCTTTCTACCTGCCTGAGACCTATTACAGAATCGCAGAATTGTTAGGGTTGGAAGGGACCTCTGGAGATCACCAGTCTGACCCCCTGCCAAGGCAGAGTCACCTGGGGCAGGTGACACAGGAACTCATCCAGGTGGGGTTTGAATGTCTCCAGAGAGGGAGACTCTATTACCTCCCTCAGCAGCCTGTTCCATTGCTATTGTTTTAAAGAGTATATAAAGAAGGAATACTTTCTATGTCACTTTAAGGCAATGTTCTCTTTGATTATGTACTGAAAAATTAAGAGAATTTGCTTATATTGTCAGTAATAATATTGATACATAAGTTTTGACATTTATTTTTTCAGTGGTAAATACACTTTAAAAAGCTACTTCAGAATCATATAGTGGAAAACTGCTGAAGACTTATCTGTTTGGTTTTTTTGGTAACTTTGCTGTTGGAAACACAAAACACATAGGTAGCCAAATTGCATTCCAGCACGACCTGCTAGCAGGCAAGAGGATTTCTGCTTCAGTGCTGCAGTTCATTAAAGAGTTGTAAGCAGAAATGCTGGAAAAGTTTGCTGTGGGCATGTGACGGGAGATTTCTGATAACCTCAAGGCTGCCTTCCAAATGATCTTATTAATTCTGTGAGTAATCCGGGGAAAACCAGTAGGGTTTCTTTGACTTTTGCCCTCCAAGGTTGCAGTTTTTACAGCTCAGAGCAGCTATTAGTAACCATAGCTCTTGAAGTGTAATTTAAAAAGCCCCGGGAAGTATGTTCCTGTTTTTCTTTCTGGTGCACTTACAGCTGACAACTCCTCTTCCTTTAGCCCCTAATTCAGTGTGCTGCTGTTCCTGGAGACCTGTTTGGAATGCTCTAATGAAGTTTTTCACTTGCCTGAAGTACACCAAATGTAACACATGAGCCTGGTTTCCAGCAGAGGCTTCAGTCTGTGTGCAGTCAGCTGCTTCTCAAGAGTCTCACTGGTGGCTGGGTAAGGAGGGATGGGGTTGCTTTGTGCAGGCTCTAGGAAGTTCATGATTTTAATTCTGCTGTATTGGAAAGGTGCTGTTACAGTTATCAACTCACTTATGTTCAAAGTAACTAATCCAGAACCAGAAAGTGATGTCTTCCTTGCTTTTAGTGAGGAGCATCGATGGAAATTTGTATTTTAGGACATATGGCAATAGAATGTCATGGTCTGCACTGGTGATTGCATGAAAGGACAATTAGTATTTGCATCTCTTCTTGTGAACATGTTCTTTTTTTTATGTAGCTGGAGGTTGGATTTTTTTCAGATTCCCTTATTTTCATTATCATTAAAATCTTCTATTGAAGAGTAGCACAAAGAGCTGTTTCAAATTGCTTTTCTCCTTACGCAGCAGCTTTCAGATTGTTATCATCCCATCTAAAATTGGGCTACTTCTTTCTAAGTAACTTTTCTTTTCCTGTTCCCTCTTGCCTTTGCTCTCCAGAACTAAAATCATACATTCTGCATTGGAGAGGGCAGGATTTCTTAGAATAGCAGACACTGTTTGGAAGGGATTGCATTTGCAGCCTGTTGTCTGGATGTTATTTATTATATACACAGAGTTGTTAACTCTCTCTCTAAACATTTCCCATTTTTAAGACTGTTCCTTACTATGCAAATGCACCTTGACTGCTCATTAAAACTGGTTTTCAAGCTGTAAATAGGACTCTTACTAGTCAGTGTTAGCAAAGCATTTCTTTGCTGGATATCTATGTAACTTTAATGCTATTACAGTTTCCAGTCAGCTAGCCCTCTTACCTCTCTGCTTTTAATTCAGATTTAGGGAAAGCATACCTTTTAAGTCAGATAAATGGGAAAGGCAGAGTAAAGAGTATTAAAAAGTTTGGTCTAATCCTTGGTAGTGTTCAACCTTTGGTTTCTGCAGTTGGGAGACTATGAAAAGTTTAAGTTTTTTTCAGCTTCTGAAAATTTTCTTGTAATTACTGATTTTGAAGCCAGCAGCGGTGTTACTTCATGCATCAAACCCTAACTGCTCAGCTATGAGTTTTAAATGGGAGAGATAAATAATTGTTTATTTTTTTTCTTATGACTTCTAAAGCAATTGTTGTACTTATTAAAAAAGGAGTTTAGAAAAACAAGTGCCTGCAATTTGTCAATATTCACTGTTAATTTCTAAATTTCTCTTTAAGGGTTTGAAGTTCCAGCACTGCTTTCAGTATTTTCTAAAGATAGGAGCTTCTGTAGTAAGTAGCTCTTGCTTGTTCAGTGGTCTTTTGACAGTTTAAAGTAGTTGCTTGGCTTGATCTGAAATTGGTGAAATATAACTGTATTCTAGCTTACCAGTTACATTAGAACCATTTAGAAAGGGGTTTCTGAAGTATTTTCTTGAATCAGTCTGGAAAAACAAAGTCATTTTAATGAAGACTTTGAACATTACTGTTTCTCCCTGGTCTTATTAATAAAACTTTGGATTTTGTTTTCCAGCTCTTTCCCGTTGGGGTTAAATAACTTGGGAACAATCTTACCCTAAACTGGAGAACTCAAGGAACGCCTCCTGAATGAGTGTTTTGGTGACTGGCACTTGAGTGTTGTGTGAGGTGCAAGTGCAGTGCTGGTCACTGCAATGATTAAAAGGTGAAACTGGTTAATGGGATCTGTGGAACCTGTGTGCCCACAGCAGCTCCTTGGTTATTTGTTCAAACTGTCCTGCACATCTAAATTTCTTGCAATAAGTGGTATTTATGCAGTCAGCTGTTCTGCATAGGGAGATTGCCTGCAGGACAGAGGCAGATTTCCCCTTCCCTAGACTACTGCTTCTAGAAATTACTCATCAAAGTTTCTGATTCCTCTGATTTAGAAAGCTTTGTAATTAGGAAAATTCAGGAGAAGAGGAAATAACAGAGACAGGAGATGATAAAGATACAAATGTCCATGTAAAGTGTGGAGGAATGGTGCAGTACCAGGAGTATAAGGAGAAATTGCTTTTGATAGACTGGTGGAACTATGTGAAATGGGTTTGGCACTAACAGCCATTCCTTTGAAGTATTTTTGTCCTGGTTTTTAAAAAATTATGACCTGGTTATTTTGCTGCCTTAGACTGAAGAAGGAGATTGGGACAGCCTCTGTTCTCTTTCCTCCTTTCTGATTTTTCCTCTGTTCTCTTTCCTCTCTTTCTCAACTTTCAGTTGAGTACTGTAGCTCCCCGCTGTGCAAAAAACACTTTTAAGCTTCTTTATATTCCTCCGTCAATTACTACACACTTGTATGGTTTCTTAAGGAATTCTGTAATATATGGGAATGATGATCTCATTTAGATTGTTATCCCCCAGTTTTCAGCATCCATAAGGGGGCAAAACCTAACTTTATCAGATGGAATAGACACACAAGGAAATGTTTACTTTGGTAACAAAAGAGGCTCAGTGCTCAAAGATTTTCTGGAAGGATTTTCTTTATTTAGAGTGCATAATTTGACAACTTTAAATTAAAGAATACTATAATATATTGATACTTTTATTCACAGCTTCAGCTAAAATGACACAATCAATGACTTTAACAAGTTTTAAGTAGTCTTCTGTCTATCCGTGGCTACAGATTTCTGTTAATTAGGAGGATATAACTCAGTGTGTGCTTACAAAAATAGGAAAACTGCTTTCGTCTCTTTTGTCTCAGGTGACTCCATAGTATCTTACATGTTTACATTTCCTTTAGATTTACTGTAGCATGACTTTTAGACTATGGGGTTGATTTAATAAATAAACAGTGTATGGAGTGTTTCTATTCAGGTCACTTTGCTGAATGCGTGGTGCCAGCAAAGACTAAGCTGAATTCCTTCTTTGATATCAAGGATTAAGTTGCACCTGTGGAGACTCCAAAAGATTCAGTGGGCATAAAACATGCAGTTTTCTTTTTCATGTTGTTTATGTTTGCATTTTGTTAGTATTGCCTTCACATTTTTGATTACTCTTTTACTGAATCCTTATCTATAATGACAGTTTCGTTTTCAGAAGATAAAATGTAGTGACATATACAGAAAAGTAATTTTTCTTTAGCTTTGTGCTAAACATTTCCAGCTTTAGATGCAGTTTAATCACATCTACACTTTATGAAAAATGTATATCTGCAGTTCTCTACGAAATGTTTTCTAATACCTTTAATGTTTATCATTGTACATAGAAAAGATCTACATAATCCCTCTGTATTAGAAAGACCCTTCAATTTAAATTTATTAAAGATTACTTTACCCTGTCAGGAGCAAAGTGTCCCCTAAATCCAGTTCCCTTCCATGAAAGCGTGAGAATTTCTCCACTGCTTGGGATCTGTGCAAATCATCTGCACTACAAAAGAGCCCTGGCTTCTTCCATTTTAGGAATCTGGGAAGGGTAAATATTTAGAAGTGCTGGCATAACAATAGCAGAAGTAGAAGGAAATTAAAGTTTGGAATTCAGTGGTGAGACACATTTGGCTTAAACCTTGGGTGAAAAAAATACTTTTGGGATTTTTTGGTAAATTGGTGAAATATTACAATTTTCAGCTTTGGACTATGGAATCAGCAGGAACTGTTTGATGTAGAATAAAATACCCAGTTTTGAAAATGTGTCCTTTTTGTTCTTGTTTACTTTTTTACTTTTTTTTTTTTTTTGTCAGACCAGAGTGTGTTGTTGTTCAATTCCTTTCTGACATGTTGCAGGAACTAATATTTTGCCTGAGCAAATATTAGCACTGTTAAGGGAAAAAGGCTCTTTATGGAAGACAATTTGCTGGTATGAGAACTTCTTAAGTGTAAAGGTGAGGGGCTGTAGGTTGCATGAATATATGAAGTAAACTGAAATTAAGACTATGGGATAGAAATGGATTTAATTGTAGGAACTCGGTTGTTTAGGTTGCAAAGTAGTTTGCTCCATACAAGATTTTTTTGTAGAATCTCTTAGAGAGTTTTCAGCATCTGTTGTTTTCAACAGATGTTCAATATTGAGCAGAAAGATTCATCTGCTCTCTGCATAGCAAGAAAAATGTATTCTTTATCTTGATAAATTCAGTTGAGCTTGAGTAACTCTTTGGATATTAAAACCAGTTTTCCTGGTATGTTTCACTTATCTTTGGGAGATTTTTGGCACCATGCTCACATACCTAAACGTGTCCAAAGACTGAAGTCTGTTTCTGCTAGAATTTGCCATATGACTTATGAGCCTGTATAAAGACCATTATAGTAACTTAAGCAGATGCTTGGCTTTTGTTTATGCAAGACAACTCCAAATAATCCTTTAACTTATTTTTGAGCAGTGTTTTTCAGAAAGAGACTATATAGAGTTGGCTGGATAAAGAGAACTGTACTTTTGGAAAGAACTTCAGTGTTTTGAAATTAGATTTATAATTTATCCAATTTAAAAGCTAAAACAAAAAAAAATAATTCTGCATATCATTGTAGAAGGAAATAGAGTTTAATCTCCACAGGTAGGAGACTTTGCTTGGGTAGCCTTATCTGATGCCTCAGGGCTCTTAGCTTTCACTCGGCTTGCTTCTGATTGTATGGGTCTCCAGAAAAGGCAGGTTTCCAGTTAGTTCTGTTGGAAAGTTGTCAAGCTATCACCGTTGTGTTTTTACAGTATTTTTTCATGTCCCTTCCTATAATTTTGATTTTTACAGTTTCCAGATGGCAGATAATTCAGCAGAGCCCCTGAGAGAGTTTGTTGCATTTTAGATCACCTAATGTCTGAAGGCTAGCAGAAGTTGCTCTGCAAGAGAAGCTAGACTCCTGAAATACAGTATAAAATAATATTTGGACATAGTTTAGACACTCCAAGAGTTCAATGCCTCAGTTTCCTTGCAAATTTCTCAGCATTTTGGCTACCTACTTAAATTAATATTTATTACATCTTAAGTTTCTTTAGCAGGAGAGAAACACTTCAGTATTTAAGTGCCTGTCTTTCCTTGGCTTATTCTTACTGAGAGTCCTCTTCAAGTTCTGAATACTGAGAGTACTCTGCAAATTCTTATTTCAGTGAGGTCATTTGCCCAGCCTAGACACTGGAGAGTG
Organism: Anthoscopus minutus; assembly: GCA_013399455.1. Classification (NCBI taxonomy): domain Eukaryota; kingdom Metazoa; phylum Chordata; class Aves; order Passeriformes; family Paridae; genus Anthoscopus; species Anthoscopus minutus. Next base: position 113,605 of record VWYI01012379.1, on the reverse strand, counting down.
TGGTCATTTTTTTCAGTTTAGACACCCAGTGCCAAGAGGAAGTGGAATAATACAATCTTGCTCTCTACCACAAAGATACAGAGACTAGCACAGCACAGAGCATATTTACCTTCCTTGTTCAGAATCAGATGTGTCCTATGCAAAAGGTGATATTGAATCTTAGAGTTGATGAATCAAGCTTTTTTTCTAGCCTTTTGCATCATTATCTGTTACGGGTATGTCTAGTTGTTGCATGAGATACATCATTAAAACAAAACATCTTACAGTAGTGAGCAGAAGAAATTACAAAGGGAACTGAATTTATAGTAAACTGAATTTAGACCAAGAAACCTGTGCTTCATGATAAGTTAGTCTCTTAATTGCAAATTAGTATCAATCTGCTTCAGATTCAAGGTCTCTGTCAGTGGTGGAATTTTGGTGATAGTTCCTGGGAACTCATGACCAGGGTCAGTGGGATTCTATGATTGTTGCACAATAGTGTTCCACTGGTAAAGTAAATCATAATGGAGTACGTTTTAAATCTCCTTAGGCTTGTGAGACTATCAGAATTGTTAGGTTCCTTGTTCAATACTAGTGAACAGGACTCAGTTGTGACAGGTGACCCTCACTTAGTGTAAGATTTACCATGACCATTTCATGGGGTGTTCCATTTCTTCCCCGTAATTCAGTTAATAGCTCCATTTTACCTGTCAATTCCTTATGACCAGCAGAATTCAAGGTGTTTATTTTTACACTGTGTAAAAACAGCCATTTCAAAATGGATTTGGCTAGGATGGAATGGCATTACTTCTGGAAGTTCTTGAAGTAACCTCTGACAAAGTAGATCAGAAGTTGGGAGGGATGGCAGGGATGAAAGCTCTCATTTCTTGTGGGAGGAATGAAGAGCTTGGTGTAAGCAAATGTGAATCCCAGTTCCTCTGTATTCCCAGCAGCCACACAAACTGGTGTGCTGGGTAGTAGAGCTGTGCCCAATGCTGCTCCTGCCAGTGCCCCCGTGTCCCAGTGCCTCTGCAGCAGCACCACACCAGTGTCTCCACATACCCTGCAAAGCTGGGATATAATTGCTGGGCCGCTGTGTGATAACCCTGAGAAAGAGAAGACTTGGATTTAATGCTGAAATCCAGCTTGAAGGATTTCAAGCTGGGGTTTCTCACCAAGTAGTGGGCTCTTAACTGCTCAGCTGTTTACTGGATTGGGATGAAGGGCATCCTTTGTACTCCTAGGAATGCAAAATTTACAGGACCAGAGTGACAGAGAGTGCCAGTAAGAGAAACAGGACTTTATAATCTGGTGGTGAGGTCACTTCCTTGTAAGTAAGAAACACAGGCTGGACTTTGAGGACTCTGTATATACTTTACATGAAACAGTTCACAGAGTTTATGAACTGTCTTGGAAGATTAAGCAGAACTAAGTGTAACCTGTAAAGTGGCGGATTGGACAATTTCTGTCTAAGCTGCTTCGTCAATAATTGAGTGAAACTTCAAAATGGCAGTAAAAAAAACATAGAATGAAAGTAAGGTTTTTGTACATGTGGTTTCTGGTTTTTTCAGATTCTTGATATCGCAAAATTGATTCATTTCACAACAAAATTTTACATGGTGAAAACTTTTGTTTAATCCTATTTTAAACCTCTGTATAATCTTATTTTAAATGTGCTAATCAAGCTATGGTTTGTATACTTGCCAGAAAAATTGTTCTTGATTTGTGTTATAATTCAAAGAGAAATGAGCGTATTTAAAATCAATAGAAATTCTACATCCACATCTGTGGATATAAAATGTTGATGTAATAGTGGTACATGCCAAAACTCTTGTATTTCTCAATTTATAACTTCAAAGTGAAGAAACGAAAATGTATTGTACTACAGTGCATTACTAGATTAGGGTATTAAAGCAGGTTCTTTATTATGTTTACCTCTAATTTAGTTGGTTTCAAAAACTCAGTTGTTATTAGCTAAATTTACAGTGGCAGTTTTAGGTTTCTAGGAAGCTCTAGTGACCTCTGTAAGAGGCAATTCAGTGAACTTGTCACTAATAATTTCATTTTGCAGCTAATTGTAATGGTTTTAATCCAGAAATTATGAACTGGGCCCCCTTTCCCTGAGGGAAATATTTCTTTCCACCTTTAAATATAAGGAAGAATGAGCATAGGAAATTTAACAACTTGCTGTTTTATTTTTGAAATCGTGAGGCTTTTGTGAAGTACTGTGCAGAATCCAGCAATGCACACCAGAGTTTTCCTTGAATTACCTCCCTCTGAAGTTTTCACTGCTGCCATTTTAATGGAATACAGCTTTATCTGCTGTCACTCACATGTTTACCTCTGAACTAGCTCCTCATGGCCATGGAGTCTTTGGGGTGTGTTCTGTGCACAGGAAGCCTGACTGGTCTCAGTCATGCTCTGACTGATAACCTGAAGAGCATTGATGCTTTAGCTCAGTGTTTACAGTAGCCATGCAAGGAGCTCAGTTATGCAGCACTTGTGAGGAAAGTCATAGAAGATAATGATGTAGTTGAACTGTTGACTTGTTTTTTCTGAAAGAAAAAGAGCAGTCATTCAATAGGGAACCTGGGAAAATGCCCATCAGTGCCTTTACCAATTGTACCCCACTATGTTCTAGTATTGAATTAGAATGCTAATCACTGACTTGTTTTCCATCTTGTCCTAATGAAAGTCAGTCCTGTGTGTAGGGAACTGGAATTTCAGTTTGTAAGTGTTTTGAACACAGCCCTTTGTTTCTGCTTTGTTATTTTGTGAGAAATCAAAACTAGTTCAGCAATAACATTTTGTACAGAAAACTCAGAGGCAGAGAGTGTGCATCGTGCTTATGCTTGCAATTTGCATTTCTGCCTTTTATATTCTGTGTACTACATACTTTTTCTTAAGAATTTTTTATAAGTTTTTCTTTAGTCCTGTAAAGCATGTTGCTTTTGCAGTTTGTACTCTAGTATACACATTATATGCACATGTTCTCCTAAGTGAACACCTAAATCATCAGTGCCACTGAAAGAAATTCATCTCCCCCATCTGGTTATCCTTTACTGCTATAGCCACCATCCTTGTGCCAGCAAACAAGCTTATGCAAGTATGTGGGGAGTTTAACTTAAAAAATTTATTGGGATTAAAACTAATCTCTGAAGAGGAAATATGTGGGTGAGCATGATGAGCATGTGTTTGCATGATAGGCACTTCCCTGTTAAAATTACCGCCTAACTCTGAAATTCTTTGTCCTCTGACCCTGGGCTAAGCATTCCAGGTTCCTTTCTCTCCCTTATTCCCAGCTCCCTTCCCCTTGATACGTGTGAGCAGTTTGCTCTCGCCCCTGGTCTATAAAGTGCCAGTAACCCAGGAGCTCAGGGTAGCTCACTGTGCACGAAGTGTTGGTCCTGCCTGGCAGCTCACACTCAGCTGTACTGGAAAGGTGGAAGGAACACTGGCTGGTATTACAGTCTCTTCTGATGCCTAGCAATAACTCTGTGTGCCTTTGAGTACTGTGACCAGATCCATGTGATACTTTTTTTGTTCACCGTGAGGGAGAACATGGATGTGTCATACAAGTATGAAGAACAAGTCATGCAAAATTCATTGGGATGGTTCCCTCAAGGTTAGATTATTTTTGGCTTTGTTCCTAAAGCAAACTCTTTGGGAAAGATTTTTTTGCTGGTAGATTTACACTTACTATGGAAAGGGCATATGCAAAGATTAATATATTCTGACAAATGGAGCAACCTTACTGAGGCTGGTTTGTTGGGGTTTTTTTAAATAGCTGGGCTGTGAGTTCTTGCTGGGAAGGTCAGTATCTTTTGCGTACATTGCTCTTTAACAGTCACCAGCAGATATCAGTTTAAATCTGTAGACTAAACAAGGCTGTTCTGTGAAGATTTAAAATCACAAAAAGAATATTCAGGTTCTAATAGCTGAACACTTGCTATAAAGGTTGAATGGCTTGGTAGTAAACTGATTTCTCAGGTTCATTAAAATTACCAGTGGCCATGCCCTGGAACAGGTACCTGGTGCAATTAAGGGAGTTGGAAGGGAGGGAATTGCAAAGGTGCCAAACTTCACTTGGAGCACAGCTGTGCAGCTGCTGCTGCTTGGGGCTGCCACAGCTGCTGTTTCCTTGTCTCTATGTCTGATATGGAGGTGCTTTGCTGGTGTTAACTTTGTACAGCTGTGATACTGCTGGCATATGCCTTGGCACTTCTCTTTGCCAGGACATGAAAAAAGCAAATGCACAGTTGTAGTCTCTAATGACCAACACTGACTAGTGTTCTCAATTCTCATGGCTTGGCTTCCTTTGCAGATTGGTATCAGTCTTGCTGCTTCAAAATCCTGATCCTCAAATCCTGGGTGTGGAAAGATTCTGTACTCCTAAATACATTTCAACAGCTGTTCCTTTTTAGATTCCCTAATTCTTGTGTGAGGAGAGTTAATCTGATACTAGAGGTCGTATAACCAGTAGAGAACCAAATCCTATTCCAATGAATCTCCTAGAAACTGAGCATGTGTAGGCTGTATAGTAATTGGATAAGATGGTAAAATCAGTATTGTCCAACTGAATTTCTACATACAACACAGAATGTATAATCTAGTCAAAGTCTGCTCTTGAATTCCATCTTTAAGTAGCTGTCCAGTTTTTTATTGAATGTAAATCTCAGGATGTAGCCTTAAGCTTGAAAAGCACTCTAGTACCCTGACTTTAGACATTTTGGTCAATACTGGGTCATCTTCTGCATAAAAATTTGGTTTGTTAAATGGACCTCATGCAGAGGAGCAATTTACCTGGGTTTGTATTACAACTGTAATGCAATGTTATATCTTTGTGCTTTTCTAAAGGATTTCCTGATCTGAGCATTGATCAGGCAGATACAATTGCAGTTTTGTATTGTACAGTCAGAGCTGTGTCCAGGGGACCTGTGTGCAGTAGAAAATGCTAGATCAGTTTTTTGAGAACACATGCCTCACTATCCCTGGGTATAATACAAAAGGAATAGAGATAGCATAAAAAAGAAAATCTATAGGGGAATGTTACGTAGATGTTTTGTAGATTAGACTTGTCTCAAGGTTTTTGCCATAGAGTATCAGATGAAGCGGTAGTGTATCAAACTGGATTAACAGTTTTGGAAATTATGTGACTTGCATATGATTGGCAATAACTGTATTTTAGTCTAAGTAGTGTGAAATCAGAGGCTCCTACAGGAATCTGACATCTCCTTCTAAAGCCATGGAGGTTGGGGCTCTGAACAGTCTGGTTCTTGATTTATCTGAATGTATGAGGAATTCCCAGGCTCACATCTGTTTGCTAAGAGACAGCCAGAAAAGATTGACTTCACATTGCAGGGGCTGTGTTTGGGTAAGCCTGTGGCAGGCAAGCAGCCTGGTGAGCAAACATTGAGGTTGTGCTCAAATACCATTTTCTCTTGCCTTGTCTGTCAGGCCTTTGTTAGTGTGTCAGTAAAGCTCACTTCAAATAAAAGGTCCTCTATGGGCTCTAGCAATGCTTGTTTACTCCAAACACTTAGATCTCTCTTTTTCTAGTTAAAAAAAAAAATTAGCTCTGCTTATTCCACTTTCCTAAATGAAGAAAGGTGAAGGTCTGATGTTGGTTGAGCACAGAAGGAGGGGGAACTCTTTCTTGTATTGTTTGATGGTTTAGGCAGTTAATTTTGAAAATCTTTAAAAAAAAATGAACAAAAAAAGAAGCTAGTAGGGGTTTCCTCTCATGCTAGTTTCACTAAGCTAAGGGAGCTAGGCTGGACTGAAGGTTGAACATGCAATTGGTAGAAGAAATGTTTCAGAATTGCCATTGTTACCTAGTTTACTCTTAAATGAATAGCAAGAACCTTCTACCTAGCTCTGTAAATGAAAGAAGTGAACAGCAAAATGAATATTTTTCTGATATCCGCAACATAAAAGTTTGTTTTGCACATGGTTGTTAATATTGCTTATGCATTATATGGCAATACTTATGCAGTTGCAATAAATACAGATGTTATATTTTTAGTTTCCCTAAATTAAGTTCAAAACAGTTGTCCCTATCTTAGAAATAAATTATATATTTTAAAAGAATCCCATACATTGCAAGACTTTGCTGTTTCCTGAACTAAGAATATGAACCTGAAAAATGTGACTTTTCCTTTGCTTCCCTAACTGAAATGGAACTAGTGGTATTTGTGGTTTCTGGACTTTTGCTATATGGATTTCTCCAAATGGTGGGAGAAATGCATTTCTTTGTTACTTCTTTGATAACAGACAAGCTAATGTGGTGGCTATTAAAGCAGTATTAGTAAAATACATCTATCCTGCCATGGAAAAAAAAATTATACTGCAATAGTTGCTTTCATTGCCATCAGGCTGGTGGTTGTAATTTAAGTGCTGATGTTGTACAAGTGGTAGAATTCCTGCTTTTTATGTCACTTGTTTATTTTATGTTCAGATAAAGCATTCAGTTAGTTTTTCCCCCTGGTCAGTCTGGACTGTTTTACAAGTGACATTATATATGTGTGCACTTATATAAGATATACTTAAGTTTAGTTACTTCATAGTGGAAAAGGTGCACCTGTGAGAAAGGAATGTGAATGAGAAAATATAACTGTGTGTAAACATGTTTATGCAGCTGCATTTTAATGTAACATTATTGGAGCACTCTGTTTAGAGAATGAAACTTTTACAGCTGAAGACAAGCTATTAAAAATTCCTTCAAAACATTGTGAGCTGTAGATAAATCAGAAGTATAGATACTCAATTCTACTTCCAGATTTATTTGGGTTTTTAACAAGTTTTCTTCATATTAGTATCTGAAAATTATTTCAGATGCTAATAAAACTGTCTTGTAAACTTTCCATATTAGAGCTTTTTTGCAGAGTATTAAATCTAATGTTTTCTTCTGTTTTTCATGACTAATATACAACTTTCAGTTTTATTTTACTAATGTAAATAATTTCACCCAATGTGGGGCAATTGTAAAACTTAATAGATTTTCAATGCTTTTGTGTGATGTGGGACTTGAGTAACTGTAGAGCCTCAGATAGGCATTTCAATTCAGAGTACAAGTGGTTTGGAAACATGAAAATAAAAGGTTTGTGCCTGTTAGATCTCCACAAAAAACTAATTAAATTTGTATTAGTATTTCTGTTCTGTAAGTAGATAAAACAGTACAGCCATATATGTTGTAAGACTCAGCCATCACATTTAAAATCTCAGGATCTCAGTGAAAAAAAAGTTAGAGAAATGCTGCCAGTGACTTCAGTGGTTTCAGCTGGGGGAAGAGGCAAGGCTGTAAAATGTCATTATTATACTTTGAGAGCTTTTTAAAAAAATCAATAAAGGACAAAAAATCTATAAAGAAAATAGTTTAGATTCAGGCTGTATTTGTTTGCAGATTCATACTGAACTTTTTCATTACACTGGGGACTGAGAGGACATTGTTCTAGGCACTTCATGGACAATGAAAGACCCTCTTTGCCCCGAGAACTTTATTTCTGTGCTTTGTAACTTTCAGTATTATTTAAGCTGATGTGGCCTTAAATGTCCAGTTTCCAGCAAATTAAAAATAATGTGTTGGTATCTGGTTTATTGATTGTAATGTGTGGCATTTAAATTTTCCAAATCCAAGCCAGATGTCCTTTGCATATCTTAAACCCAAACAACCTAAATAAACAAACCAAAGCCCAAAAAACAACCACCAAAAGAATAGAGCATGAGCAGAGAGCATGTCTTAACTTTTCCTCTGTCACTAGTGCTGGAGAAAGACTGCTTTGAAAGGTTTAAATATTTCTCAGCCTGTAAACTCACTCAATTCTCAGCTTTTCTCCAGGTTATCAATTATGAAAGAATTTGTGATGAAGTCTGGATGAGTGGAAGCTAGAGAAGGACAATCAATTTACTTCACATCCTCCATTGATCAGGCAAAATTTTATCTTTGTTGAGGCAGCAGTTGGTAAGTGGAGGACTCTACTTAAGGTTTCTTCAATAGCTATATGATGATGTTGAATCAGTTTTGCTTATAGTACAACCTGTATTTATGATAAGTTCTGTCTTCTACACTTCAAGGGGAAGAAAAATTGTATAGATGAATACCAGTGTGAGAGGATGCAGATTTTAATAACTTGAATTTCAATCACTTCCTTTTCTTCATCCCGTATCTCAAATAAATAAATCTACAGATTGAAGTGCCAGATTTTCATTGCTGGCTGCTTTTATTTTTATATTTTGCAGTTTTCTTCTTCTCTAGATGGGTAACAGAAGTTGTAAATCAACTCCAAAGTTCAGAGGCTTCCAAATGCCAATTTTGAGAGTTTCCCATTTCATTTTGTTATGGCCATTCTCTTTTCAGGTTCAGTTTTTGCTTAGGAGCAGACAGCTCACATTTGCATGGCTGCAGTCTTGAGTCATTTTTTGTCTTTGCCTCATATTTCTGGACCCAAGAACACTTGGGAATACCATGTAGGTTCTTGGATCTCTGCAGGCTGTCAGGTGTGAGGATCAGTGGCAGTCTAGACCTTGTAACCTCTGATGGATCAGTCTGACTCAGCCCAACTTCAACACAGTGATGACATGTCCCGTGTGCTCCTAGAAGCTGGAAGTTTCTGGTCTGTGCCCTGTGTGCCTCTGAATAATTAAAGCAGGTACTGCTGCCTTAGTATTACCTTCAGTGTTGCACAAAAATACACTTTAGTATGAAAAGTAGTAAATGAATGGTTGGTTCCTACCATATTTTTCCTCCCACACTGTTTGTTTTAAAAGGCATTTGGTAAATTGCCTACTGCAAGTACTTGTACTATGGCATCTAAAAGGCAACAGGGACTTTTGCATCCAGGAAAAAAAACCCAAAAACCACCAGCCAGGAAATTCTGTAGGTGGATAGGAATTGTAATAAAAATTCAATGTAGCTGTAATAAAATATGTGCAGAGTACATGTGCCACGTGCAGAATTCATTTTGTCATTTTAACCTCTAATTGGCTCTTTTATTCTGTATTCCCTTATTATCCCCAGTTCATTAACAATTCATCAGAATTTCTACAGTACCTCTTGTGCTTTCTGTTTGGTTTTCAAGGATTTTGGAAGCCTCTGCACTTTTTTCCTGAGCGCTTGCTTAGTCCTTCTTCACCCATTTGTCTCCAGAGCACCTAAGACTTCCACCAGCTCTCTTATTTAATGTTCAGTGCTCAAAGTCTTTCAGCTTCTTCTTTATCTCTTTGGAAGAGTGACACTGTGATGAGAAGAACCTGTGATTAATGTCATCTTAAGCTCAGAGAGGCAGGTGAAGGCATCCAGCCAGGTAAAGGTACAAGGTATGGCTGCACCTCCTGTGGTGGAAGAGTGGCAGCTTGGTCACAGCTCTTGATCATGGGCAGCCAGAGGCTGAAGAAGTGGCTGGCACTTGATGGCATTGACCAAAGTCTTCAGCTTAGGAGAGGCTATGAAAGGGTCATGGCCAAGTATTTGCAGCTCTTTGTACTTAGTTTGAAGAGAGAGAATGGTCAAACTTCATGCATTGCAACACTGCCAGCCCTACTTCATAAATACAAACTTCAGTTTTTAGGCTCATTTTCTTACACAGGCTACAGCTCGTTTGAGTCTACCATGGTTATCTTCATAATCTTTTCCTAGGTATTCTTTACAGAAGTCTGGGAACTGTATTAGTTTTTTTATTACTACTTGATTTTAATTGTGAAGTGTACTGTGAAAAATGTTTTTAAAATCTCAGTTAAGAAAAATACTTATGATACCTAAGTTAAAGAATTTTTCTTTGAACAGTAGAAGTACTTGTAAAATGTATTGCTACCATAGGTAGACAGAACTTCCTGATGCATCGAGGATCATTTTGAATTAAACCAAGGCTGAATTAGTAGTGCAGATGTCCTCCAGATTCCCTGCATTTCCAGGCAGTGAATAGGGCAGAGTGTTACTTGTTTATCCTCTCAAGGCTTCCACAGATCAAATCTGACATTCTTGGTCTGCCTTGGATCACTCTAAGTTTTTCCATCCTTTTTTACCTTTCCCTGGTTTTCCTGGACCTGCATTCCATATGCTGTAGGGCTCAGCTGTGTTTTTTAATCACTTGCAAATGAAGTCAGCATTTGTCTGCTATTGCTGGAGATGAATGGTGGGATAAGTATCAATATAAGAAGTGATGCAGAAGGGGAAGTTAAAGGGTGGATGATGGAAATGTCCAGACCAGGAATATGCTGGGGGGACCCTGGGCAACCAAGGCTCTGCAGGGCCTAGGTATAGCATAAGGAAAGGGTTTCTTAGCATTTAGTGAGAGAAACCAAACTCTCTTTCATTTCAGATACTGTAAGGGCAATAATCTACTACAAGGCTGTAATTCAAATATATGATACACTATTTAAATCCTATTTGGGCAAATATTTTATTAAGTGTCTCTATGAACATGCATTATACATTCATTTTACTGTCATCCTTGGGAACAAAGTATCTGCATTAAATTTATGTGGTAAAAAACTAACGCTTTTCTGCAGTACGTGTAATCTAAGAGTTTTAATAGACTGTAATCCTTTCGATTTTTATAGTCCTTTTCCTCCTAGATGTAAAAGCAGTGAGCAAATGTTATGTGCCTCTTGTCACTTCTTTGCAGTGGTTAGCAAGTACAAGAGACATGGCATCTGCAGTAAACTGATACACAGTAATATTTATATATTTCAGAAATGCTTTTATTAGTATATATGTTTTTCAAAAATATATGGAGTCATGTGGCTTTGAAAAAATAACTTTGAGATTATTCTTCTGGTGCTTCCAGGCTATATTATGTGCTTCAGATATTCAGAGAGTGACTACTGTATTTCAGTCCTCCTTATATTGTGAATTACGGTTGAAAGTTACTTGCTTTGTAGTAGTGCTGTTTTGCTCGATAAATACATTTGAGCAAAATACATTTCTTACATAAAATCTGTCCTAGATCACTAATGCTGAATGGTTCTACCTTGGATGGAAAGCAGGTTTTCTGTTAGAGAATCCATTAATGCTAGAAAAATGGTGTTCTAGATGGGATGCTGATCGTATGGGGGAAGTGGAGACAGCCAGTGAAATTTCCCAGTTGAAGCTCAGTGAGAAAATCAAGGAAGACAGATTTTAAAAAAAAGTTTCCCCTATAGAAGTGGGGAAGCAGCACAGTTTCTCACCACCTGTTAGAAGACCAGATCCAATTAGCAGGAAGAGCTGCCTTGTGTTAAAACTTGCATCACAGTTGGAATGCACAATTCTAAGGTCCCACTAAGGGAAATTGAGCTTCAGTGTTTCCTTTGGTTAAATCTTTTGCTTTACAAAGAGTAAAGGTGTTTATAGATGAGAAATTCCTTTTGCACCGACCAGTTCAACTTGACCCTGAAATCAGAGCTCGTGTATTTCAATAGAGAGTAAGTAGAGCGCTTCTAAAAGCCAGTCAGATGCCTGTGAATTGTCATCTGCTTTGGATTTACAGGAACTGATTCACAAGATCTGCCCCAGGAAGATGCCAGTTCTGAGGTTTGTATCTGAGATACCCAGAGCTGAGGAAAAAACAGGAGCATATGGGCTTTAGTAATTAGTTTGAACATAATATCCTGGTGTACCATAGATTGAGACCCATTTATAGCACTTCTTGGTAGGGTTTTAAGCTCCTCATAGAACAGCTCTGCTAAGTGAGCAAGTGCCACGTTCCCCACATTAATACCTAGAATTGAGGGATTAAATATCTCCAGACTTTGGTAATCTCTATTTTTTCATTTTGAGTTGTGAACTATGAAATTTTCTGGTTTTTGCATTAATTATCTGTAATAATTTCGTTTGTCTTTATAAAATCTTATAAAATATTGTTATCTGAGACATATGTGGAGATGAACTGCCAGGTCCTCAAATACTTCTGTGTGGAAGAAGCTTTTTAGGTACAAATATCGTAAAATCTGGTGGAGTAAAAGCCCTTAAATCTCCGTAGGTATTTTGTTGCTGGAGACCTGTTGGAGATTTGTAGCCACACACCAGTATTTTGTAAGAAATGCCTGACAACCAAGGGATGAAGTAAACTCATGGTGCTGGGGGACAAGCCTTTGCCAGGAGCTAATGAGGGCTGAAGTGAGTTTGAAAAGCACTCCACGCCAAACGAGCCCCGGAGCTGTTTTCAGTCTCCCTCCTCCCTCGGCTCTTTGCATTTCCAGCAGCCGGTGCCAAGGTAATGCCACTGGTGCTCTCCACGTGGGAAGGCTGGCGCGGAGCCCGCGGGTCGCGCAGCCCCGGTGGGCGCGGGCAGGTGAAGCTGCAGCGCTGGGCTCGGTGCGAGGGGGCTGGGAGCGAGGGCGGGGAGCGGCGCGGGGCTCCCGCGGCAGCCGGAGCAGGGAGGAGCCGCCGGGCGCTGCCAGAGCCCGGACCTGCCGCGGGGAGGAGCGGCCCCGGCTCCCGGCGCTCCCCGCTCGGGGCCGGTGGTGGGGCGAGCGGAGAAGCGGCTCCGGCTGCGGGGAGAGCGGGCGCGGAGCCGGGGGACGCCTGGGTCGAGACCGTGCTGCCGCCTCCTTCCTGCCCGTCTGCCCCGATTTGCGGCTGGTGAGTGGCTTCGAACCTGACCGTGCGTTCAGAAAGAGCGAGGATGGTTTAAACTCACTGCGTTTATTTACATTGCAGTGCTACTTTGTAGTGCAAGTGGGCTCCTGGGACTGTGGGAGTCTTTTCAGCTGCGTAGGAATGCCGGAGAGCTTAGCGCAGGACCCTGCCAGCGCTGAAGAGCCTGGTGAGAAAGTAAACCTTCCCCTGACTCGAGATCCGGCTCTTTGGGCAGATGCGCTGTGATAAAAGTGCTGTACGAGGTTTATCGTTTGACCTTCAATGCACGGCTCGGCAAAAGGGAGACTTTTTAAACCTTCACTCACGCTTGGGAAATGAAGGGGAGGCGGGAAGAAAAACCCAACTCCCATGTTTAGCTTTCGAAGAAAATGATTGCTAGAATGATAGTGAAAAGTGCTTTGCTGTGTTTTCTGTAGCCAAATGCAAAGAATGCTTTGTGTTTATCAAATAAGTGTCACTGCCAGTGTGTACCTGCCTGATGTGCCCTGACATTGTCACTGATGCTTTGCCTCCTTTAATGTGCTGTAGAGTGACATTATATTAGTGCTTCTATTAAAATAGGAAGAAAAATGCTAATATTAGTAACAAATCTTGTTACTATGTTACTATGTTCAAACATAGCCTTTAAATTTGGACAGAAAACAAAAAGTCTGATTCTAAGCAGATGGTGGAGAGGTTTCTTAACCTCTTAGGTAATATTAATACAGCCAGAGTGGTGGTAGGTATAGCTGGGGCTGTACTTTAAAGAGTGTTGCTTTTGTGTCCCTTTACAGCTGTAATAATTTCAATGTTAATCCCACAGCATGATGAAGTTAAAACCTGTAGAACTTTCAATGCAAGTAACTCTTCTTACAGCCAGAAAGATACATATTTTGGTTTTTCCACGCTCTGTGTAGGATTAGAGCTATTTTGGATCAGAATATTTGCAATTACAAAAACTTTAAAGTCTTTCATATGGTAATGGAAAGTCAGTAAGTTGTGTAAATAAGATTTAGTGCAATGACAATGTGGCAGCTGTAAGCAGTGTTTGGGGTTTTTTAATAGCTTTCTGGGCTCTTAAACTGTGCTGAGGTGTACACCTGCTTTCCAGAATTATGCACATTTTTTCTTCAAATAGTGTGGTTCCAATAATTTCTGCTTGTAGCTATACCTCATTCCAAAACTCAAGAATATTTGAAGCCTTTTCAGACTTTAATACTTTTTTTTCCATTTTCCCTTCATAGATATGCTTTGTTTTCCTTTTTTTGTTGTTGTTGTTTTTAATTGAAACTCTAGAGTCATACAAAACTTCTAGAAGAGAATTCAGAACTCCTTGTTGTTGCTTCTATTTACAGTCTAATTATATCTGTTGTAAATTTTGATTTTGAAAAGACCTTGTAGTTAGAGCCCTGATGGATTTCGGTAGTCAAAGCTCTGCAAATGATTTCTGGAAATGGTCTGCTGTTGTTTTGCTCTCTATGGCAGAAGAAGTGATTTCAGCCTAAAAACAAAGCAAAATCTGTTTCTGAGGGTCTGAAGAATTTTTCCCACTCTTTGCAGTCTTTCCCAGCTCCCTCACCCTATAGCTGTTGCTGGTGGATCTGTTCTTGTGCCAGCTTGGCAACACTGGTTGCCAGTGCCCATCTGTACATGACCTGTGGTGCTGGCACGGTGACATCTGGAAACTCCCTGTCACAGGAATTGTGGTTCCCGAGCCAGCCTGCAACACAGGAAATGAACTCATGGAGTCTCAGGTTCAGGACAGGACAGCTTCACAGGCTGTGGAGAGGGATGGCAGGGACAGCTAGCTCTCAGAACACTTGGAGGAGGGGACATTTCCCCTCTACAAACCTCTTCTGCTTCATAATTGTCTGCAGACTATTGCCTCGTGGAAGAAGCGCTTAGATTGCTAAAGATCTGCTTGTTAATAGCGTGACATTAGATGAGAAAATGGGTATTTATAGACTACGTAGAAAACAAACTGACCATAATGGTATTTCTCAAAAATAAGAGCTGTGTGATACCTGTTCTCAAATTGAAATGGCTGCATTAGTAAAAATATCAGGTAAACTTGTTTGTTGGGGACATAAGAATTTGAGACTTCCTGAAGCTGAAATGCTCATATTTAATACACTTAAAATACCTGAGGATATAAAGGAAAGCACAGGGATGGCTTGTTCTGGGAAGCACCTGTATTTTGTACAGAAGAAGCTTTTCAGAGAAGAGGTAGGGGTTAACAGCTTGAAATGGGAAAGCAAGACTTGAGGTATTGAGAGAAACCAAGCACCACATATGATAGCATTGGAGTAAGAGCTGGAGAATTTGAAAAATGTCTTGCTAAGAGCCAAAATGGAGGTCAACAACCATAAAACATTAAAAAGCAGTTTGACTTGCTAAAGACCATTGCAGTGATAGATAAATAGACATCTCCCATGAAACCCAGTGTCAAACACCAGGCACCACTTGTTACTTCTCTCAGCACTGAGAAAAAGCAAAGATACAAAGAATTCTTGTAATGTGAAGGAGGAGCAAACCCTCCTTTAGAGTGGCTGTGCACTTGCTGGCACTGCAGACAAAGCCTGGAGAGGATTTGACTGAGTTTACACATTGCAAGACTATTGGCCACATTGGAAAACTGTGGTATCTTAAAGGACCTTAAGGCCATTATGGTATTTCATCTAGAAGGAGCCTTACCATGTAGTTCTGGGATTGTTAAATGTTGCTTATTTTAGAAATGCACTACTTCTTGAATCCAGCTGGTTTAGATGAATTTTAACATGAAAAGACATTTTTGTTACTTTGGACATCGTGTTCATCTCAGAACTAGGATGCTTTGTAGCTGATAGGTCTGCAAAGTCCATAAAGCCTAGGCTAATCCAGCTGTCTGAGTGGTGCAATGCTGACTACAGTCGAAAGGCTTTAGATGACTTTGAAATGAAACTTGAATTTTGTCCTACCTTAAATGAAAAATCTGAAGTCTTACAATAGTTTAGTTTTGGTATTGTGCAAATTACAGATTTTGGGTATTTTTTTCTTATATGGTTAAAACAACCCTCAACACTTGGCTGTCCTCCGTTGTCTTCTATAAATCTATAAATTATCTGTACTAATATATTAGGTTATACTAAATTTCCACTACGTCATTCCCTCTTGGGTTTGCACTTCTATCATTCCCAATTGCAGGCATTATGAGTGCAGATGGGATTTGTTGAACCAATGTTTTTTTAAGTCTGGTTGGAAGTTTTTTGTTGCTTTTTTTTTTCTTTTTAAAGGAGGAGGAATTCTTTCAGTTGCAGCCAAAGGAGCAGGTGAACTTAATCCAAGTTTTAAAAGAACATGCTAGTTGGGGAGCACCAAATCCCACATAGTTTATGTGGTACAGCATTACTTTATTTTGTGAAGGGCTTGCAATGCAGATGGCAGCTGTCTGCTGAGTGAACTGTGTTCACTGTTAGCTCCACAAATAATAGATGGATTACTCCCTAAATTGTCATGAAGGAACATCGCTGCTACAGACCATGGTGCATTCCAGATATGATACTCTTCACAGAGTTGTTTTGAGCTGCATGGTTAAAGTGCTTTCTGAACAGTTACTGCTATCCAGAGTGCAGTAATTAAAAACAGTTCTGATTGTCTTCCCTTAGCAGTCCAGCTGGCATTCTAAAGAGATGATCACATTTAAAATACCTTGTGTCCAGCTAGACACATGAGATATATTAAACATTAATGCTTTTTCTAGTTGTATTTAATCTTCTGTTAAATTGGGCTGCCTGCATTAGAACCTGTGTTTTTCTACAACCTCATTATTCAGAATACCTGTCCACTGCTCCATTGCTTTTAGGTGTAAATTTTCATAAGTCTGAAAACCCGACTCTACTGGAGAATGCCAGATCATAAAGCAGTCTAAGGAGTGCAGCAAAAATAAACTTCAACATTGAAAGAATTCTAAAAGACTGAGTTTTCAAAAATTCTTATTTTGAGATTGCCCATGTCCTATTAAAAATCTCTATGCTTTTACTTATCACAATTTAATTGGCTTATTTATTCATTCTCTAAAGAAAAGAATCTCAGTTAACTATTTCATTGGGCCATTGTTATATCTCTCTGAGTTCCCAGTCACTGCAATTTTGGCAGAGGAGACAAAATAGAGTGGAGAGTTAAGCGTATAATCCAAGAATATATTTTGGTGTGACAGCTGAAGGTGAAGTTTTGCTGTCAGTGGATTTACATCTGTAGAGAAGGACACAAATTAAGTACCATAGTACAGAATTTTTAATCCCCTCAAATGCAAGTGAAACAAAACTCAGATGATATTAGCCTGATCAAATTCAATGACTCAAAATAGAAAAGTTACCAAACCATATGAAAATGTACAGCCTAGCTCACATTCTAGAGAATTGGTTTGAGTCCTAGTTCTTTTTAGCTGTGACAGAATAAAATATTTAATCAGATGGCTGCCTTAATGTGCAAAGTCATCTTGCTTTAATGTGTTGTTGAAAGAACTTCAAGGCAAGCAGGTGCTTCCATTGCTTCTAAAAGACTCCATAAAAATGGACAGAACTCGAGTTCCTCAAGTCCAGGGGAAAAAAAATTAGCTCTATCTGTTAAAATTTTAATGTTGAAATGGTTCGTGAGTTGCTTGTTCAACCGGAGAACAAAGGAGGAGGTATATATTGTGGTACTGGTGATGTGATGTGTGGTACTTTTCTTCAGATTCAGTAGTTCTAAAACATTTCTGAACAAGAGGTACACAGGTAGATATTATATCTGTAAAAAATAAAGCATTTATCTTTGATTATATTAAATGGAGGCTGCAGAGCTGTCTGGACAGAAGTTACAATTCCCATGTCTGTGTTCTCAAGGGGCACAGATACACTGAAGGGCCAAGTCTCTGTGACTGTGCTGGGATTGCCCAGAGCTGCTGCAGGCACAAGTTTGGGCATCTGTATTTGGCACGTGTATGCCTGGCACAGAGATGTGATTTCCTTCATGAAGTGGTTGAAAACAGCTACTAAAAATTAATGATGCAAGTGTCCTGGGTTTACAGCAAAAGGATGTGTGTCTGTCTTCCTGAAAGATTAGATATTTGCAGTCTCTGTCCCTTCTGTTCAGCTGTTAAAGTAGACAGTAACTTTGATCAGTGTACTGCAGTTTCAAGTATGGGTCAACTAACTTAGAAACAAATGAAACAGCATCACCGTGCAGCCTATCTGTTATATGAGTGAATGTAAAAATAAGCAGCCAGAAATTCCTAAAATGCTGCCAGACACCTGGAGAGGAGCTTTCTCTGCCTCGATGTCCAGCTTTCACTGTGTCCACTGAGGTCTGACATTGCCTGCAGTGTGAGAGAAAACCAGACTGCTGAAATGCATAACTAATATGTCTCTTCAGACCAAACTGAAGTTTAGGCAGCCTCTTGAATTTGCTCCCTGTGCTCAGCAGAAAGTCCTCCTTGGGCTTGACTTGCCTAGGCCAGGGGAGGGGGTACCCAGCAGGAATGTGTGGAATTGAAGGCTGGAAGAATTTGCTTGTCGGGCAGCATATTCTCCTGTTCTGAGTGGTTATCTAAATGAAAGTGATTTCCCAGGGCATCTGGCTCTGCACATGATCTAGAACAAATAACAGAGGATTAATTTTCGTTTTAGAAGTGGAGGATTTAGCTCCATGTCAGAGATGCTACGCGGGGGGCTGCCAGGGAGAAGAGCATTCCAGTCAGCAAAGCACTTTCTGCTTAGAATTAGCATTCAGGCAATTAAGTAGTTCAGCTGGCTGGGCAGGCTTAGCTCTCTAAGCACTCAGCAAAGGTGTCAGGGAAGAAAATGAGTTAGAAACTTCCTTGCTTATCTTTCCTTGCTTATTTGCCTTAATCTATGTATGTTGTGTCTCTGCAAAGTTCAGTGTCTGTAACGCAAGCCTTGCTATTTGGACTTGCAATGCCATTAATTAAATTTGGTATTTAAAAGTCAAAGCAGTAGTAATTGATTCTGTTTTTTCAAGAAGTGTTGATTTATTCTTTTAAGTTGCACATAATCAGTGTTTCTTCTTCCTTTCTCCTCCTCCCCCCCCAGGCCCATGTAAATTGGGTAGCAAACTCTTATCTGAGTGTGGTGTTTGACCTTTCATGTTATTTATCAAAATAATGATCTCCAACTTACCTTTTTATCTTATTAAAACAAAGTTATAGTTAAGATGGAAAAATTTGCTGCTGCGAGCATCTCACACAAGTTTTGATCTTGAGCTGTGGTCACTTCTACAATGCTAATAGTTCTCATTTACCTTCATAGTGCTTGAAAAAGCTTAAGAGAAAATCTTTTAATATCCTTTATTTACAAGACAGCACATTTTGCACTGCCTTTAGAATACATGCCGCTGAGAAAAAAAGAGCTTCTCAATCAGCAGTAATTCAATCCTGGGATTACTTTTTTGTCAACTTGGGGAAAAAACATGTGGTTGTATTCTGTCTTCTCAGTATTCATAACAGCTCATTTTGAGCTTCTGCTAAAGACCCAGTCTGTTATTCAGAAAATTTCATATGTCTGCTGAAATGGCTTGATTTATTCAAATAAGACATTTCAAAATTAGTTTATAAACATGAATATGCCTCATTTTTAATAGAAATTGGAAAGGAGGTTACTAAAACCAGTATGTTATTGGTTATTAAATAATCTCTTTTGTGTGGGCATGTCTCCTGCAGGTTTTCAAAGCACACAGGTAAATTGCAGTGCAAGGTGTGGATGGTGACACCATTTATACCAAAATCTGTTTTTATAAATAACGGCTATAGCTTAGTTTTGTGCACAATGGTCTTGTTCTGTGCATGTCAGCCATTACTTGTTAGCTGTGACACAGACACTGTCAAATCTCCATTCATTTGACTTATAATTTGGTTTAATCACTGAAAATTGACATAACTTTACTCTTAACATTTTGTTGAACAAATTTAAGTACTTTAAAACATTCCTGGCAGTGTGCGTGAGTCCTCTCTATTTCCCTGTGTTGTGGAAGATGGAGCTCAGAGCAGTTTTACTCACGTTAATCTTAAGTTATTTTTGAGCATCTGAAAATAATGCAGCTCTCTAAACTATGCTTTATTTGTTTCTTCAGGAACATCACGTGTCCACTGAGAACTTGGAGCATGGCTATGAGCAACACCAGTGACTCTGTGGTCCTGAGCAATGGCAGCATCTTGTCGAATGCTGCTGGCTCAGGGGTTGTTGCAGTGAATGATGGAGACATCACAGTCCAGCAGCTCCCATCCAAGGAAACACCAAAAACAAAACCAAGTCCAAATGGTTGCCTGCAACTAAATGGTACAATCAAACCATCCTTTCTGCCTTTAGACAACCAAAGAACTCAGCAGATGTTGTCGCAATGCTGCCACCCTTGTCCATTCCATCATTCTTTAAGTAGCCATAATAGCAAGCAAGAATGTCATTCAGTGGTTGGCAGCTCAGCACCATCTCCTGTGACCTCGTGCTGCATGCAGCCACACACTGAGTACTCAGCCTCTATTTGCCAAAAACACACCCCTGTGTATCAGCCTGCCTGCTGTCTTCAGCCCTCCCCATCCTTCTGCCTTCACCATCAGTGGCCTGACCATTTCCAGCATCAGCCTGTGCAGCAACACATAGCCAGGATAAGGTAAGCAGGCTGCATTATTTCTTAGTTGTCAGGATGGGTAATCTTTTGCAGAACTATTTTGTTTTCTTACAAAAGTACATCTGAAAGGAAAGGAACCAAATTTTTTTCCCAGTGATTTTACAGATCAATTTTTGATGCATTACTGAGTTATTATTTCCAGAAGAAACCAAGTCAGGAGGTTTGTTTTGCTGGGATCCATGAATATTCCTGAAGTGATTTAGTTCTTTCTTGAGAGAAAAAAGGGCTGCTTTTTTCTTCTTTGGGATTTTTGGAAGCTCATTAGCTCTTTCAGAAGACACAGGTACCTCTCTTATGTAAAACAAACCATTGCAGAGATAGCTAAGAATACACTGAAAGATCTGGTATGTCTGCATAGCCCAGTCAAAACGCGTATTTTCTCAAAAAGATGCACTGAAAAATACGTTCAATAATTCTCTTCTCAAATGTATAGGATGTGCTTCTTTGTCAGGCCAGCTGGTTCAGTGGGTTGCCCTCCTGTCTTTTCAGCATAGGTTATCTGCTAAACTTCAAAACTGTGCTTGGATTGTTCCGAGAAATTTGGGATTGTTCCAGGTTTTTGTCCTTTCTGTTCTCCATTTCATAAGAACCTACCTCTTTGTATTTGTTAGCTTTGGAGTTCCAGAGCTTCAGGGAGCAACAAACACAAGAAAAATCTTCTTCCAGCCTCCTGGTCCTGGGCAAAATCAGTCAATCTTAGAGGCAATTTCTAAAACCAGATTCCCCACTGAAGGAAGACACTTTGAAGCTTTAAAGCCAGGTTGTTATTTTTTCTGAGTTGCAGTTGGGCTAAAAGAGCTGGATTTTCATGGGAGCGTTAAAAACTACTCTTCTCCCTGTTCTCCAACATCTGCAACCTTGTTCAAGAACTTGGAACTGTAAGTGTTTCTCAGTCAGTTACAATGATTTTGTCTTGAAGAAATATATGAGCTAATTTTAAACTCCTAAAAATATCAGACTGGGAAAAACATGTAATGTGGAAAAAACTCAAAGTGTCTCCTAAGGTAAAAGCAGATGAAAATAGGGATGATAATACAGAGCGCAAATCAGCTTTCTCCTGCCAGTTATTCCACTTACAAATGGGAAAAATCTTAGTTGTCAGAACTGCTTACAATCAGAAATGTTTTTTCCACCCCATACTTGTTTCAATGTCAAGCAAAGATGTTGTATAATTTTGTATGCAAAGGTATGCAGGAAGTTGAGCTATTGTAGGATCAGTCACACTTTTCTGTGTGTTAGAATGATTGCACTGATCAGAATGATTGCACTGATTTCACTCTTTTTCTCCCTGTGCAGCAGGGCTGTTAAACTTCATCTGTATTCCATAGTCATGAGGGAGGGGACAAATGCCATCCATAGTCTAGGTTTTTGGTTTTAGTCTAGAAATAAAAACAGTGAAAATTTCTTCTGGATATGATAAAATAATGTTTGCTGTCACGCTTCACAGACGCAAACATTGCTTGAACTGCTCTGATTGGGCTCTTGAGCCAAGACAATGTTTTTTTATCTTGCACTTCCTTGCCATACCATACACTTCTACAAAAATGTACAGAAGTTATAAATAATAATTTATGATAAATGGTTTGTTTTACTGCAAGCAGTCAAAACAACAATGCAATCCAACCTTTAAAGCACCTATACGTATTTAACCAGTTCTGTCTGTTAGCATACCCTGCATATCCATATCAAATGAATACTGGACTGCTTCCGTGCCTTTTCACTCTGTAAACTGCCCATGGCTGCATTGATGGACAGTGTATACTGATCTATCACTTAGCATGGAACCAAAGACTTCTTTTCTGTCTCCATACTCAACAAGGTATGCCTAAATACCATAGTCTCACATTGCATTGTGAAGTTATCACCCAGAGAGGCCACTGTCAATGTAGATAGGTTGGGAGATGGCAAAAACTGGGAGCAACTGGGTGCAGCATTGCAGGTGGACAGATGTGCATTGAGGAAGAAGAAAACTGCATCACTTGTAACTACCTGGCAGTGCTAAAAAGGACAGGTGATAAATGTGTATTCATTTTTTATGTGCTCAGGTAACTTCTTGTAAACAGAAGAGTAACACTTAGGTGTGTGATATTTTAATGTGATCATTGTTCCACACTCTTAATTTTATTGCAGTTTGAGGTTATAATCTGCACAGCAGCTTCTTCTCCAGGTATTTTTATTACAAGGTTGATTGGAAATCATCCAGCTATATAAAATGCACATGTTTTAAAATGCAGGTTCTCATACTGTGCTTGGATTGGTTCTCATTAGTTAAATTCAGTATATAGTCAAACAACACTTAATTTAGCTCTTTTCTATTTTTAAAAAATGCATTCAAATATTGTTATAATTTTAAGGAGGGGGAAAGATGTGATTAGATAGAGGGTGAACACTGCAGACTGTATCACTGATGCTCGCAGCTCTGGGCAGGTAACCAATTGTTTCAGCACGTCAGGTTTTGAAGCCCAAGGCTTAACATTTGTCAGTGACCTAATATTTAAGGAATGTGTCTCTAGTATATCATTGCAGATTGGAGTGAGTAAAGACAGATTGAAATAATGCCACACTTGTCCTATCCTCTTAAAGCTGGCTGGATCTGGAATTTTGTTGTGGGTTCACCTTTGATGTTTAACTAAATTACATGGAAATGTCATCTATCCACCATATCTTGAGAGAGTCTGGACAACTGTTGATTTTTTTAGGTTGATGAAAAAGTTCTGCAGCATAAAAGAAAACATTTTTAGTGGTTGGTGTTTTGCAGCATGATTGCAGTAAAAAATTCTATTGTAAAAATAGGTAAAAGAGGTGAACATTTGGTCGTAATGATTCTGATGATTTTTAGATATTTTTCTGGATTGGAAGATCTTAAGTGAAGTTTCTTGTGTTATTTTGTGCACATATTTAAGAGGTAGCTCCTGTAAACATGTTCGTGCCTCTTTTTTCAGCGGCCATAGTATCTTGACCACACAAACAATCCCTGGGAAATTTTAGCCATCTCTCCATATCAGAATACAGTTGTCTGGGGTTTTGATTTGCTTTCTAACTACTTCTAAATTTACCTGTGTAGAAGCATGGCACATTTAATTCTCTTCAGTACTGTTGGATGGGTTTTTTTCCCCCTACCCTGCCCCTTTGGAGAGCTCATGCTGAAGTATCCCCTTTTTGTTGGAATGCACTTATCTATCTGAAGGAACCTGAGGGCTTAGACACGCTGGAGTAGACATGGGGAAAACCAACCAAGTAAGACTGTGAAAGAAGCATGAAGATTGATCCATAACAACTGGAAACACAGAGTTAGGAGTCTCTAGGGAAAAGTAAAACTGTGCAGCCCAGTAGCATGCTTAGCGGGATGAAAGGAGGATAAAATAAATAGTGAACAGTTGCACAGTTCTCTAGGAGAACTAAATACTACCATTTAAAAAAAGCCAGAAAACTCTTACAGTCTTCCATGGAATTTTTCAAAACCTCTTCTTCATATAGGAATGCATGCATGTAAATAGGAGTGCAAGAGGAAGGATGTGGGGAGATCATTCAGGAAGTCGTCTCAGGATTCTGGAAGGCGTGGAATAACAGTGGTGGTATCTCTGGTACCAATTTGGATTGCTTCCCTCCAACATGTATGGGAAGTTTTTAGTGGGAAAACACCAGTTAAAAGCTACCTGTATGCTTAATAATTTTCATGCCAACTCTGCTGGAATCTCTCAGGTGATAAAATTTAGAAAACTTAGGCCTGTGGACTCAGAGACAAAAGGTAGGGCAGAAGTCAGGGAGCTGTGAAGGAACTGCTGGTGCTGCTGCTAAGGAAAATGCTCCAGACTGCCAGTATGTGCAGTGCTTGAACTTTTGCAGTATCAAACCAATAAATTCAAACAAGTACTCTTGGCTTAGAGTGAACCTGCTTTGTGTTACCCACTGTTATTTACTTTTTTAGACTATACTGTTAATGCTTTTGACTGAAGCAGACAAGTAAGGAAAACTGTTCTGAAAAGTAAGAGAATTATCTATGGAAAAAAAATAGGCTGAAAGGATATATGGGGTGATCTCTCCACGATCATGCAATCATGCAAGCTGGAATAGGAAAATAAAATCTGTTTAAAGTCTCACAGAATCCTTACTTTGGCTAAAATTTAAGAATTGCGCCTCATCCCCCACCAGCCTACTTTGGAGATTTTAGCTCCCAAAGCTTAGTTTAAATTGCTAGAGTCAAAGTTTTTGCTTGCTAGACCAATTTATATTCTAAAGAAGGCAAAAAACAACATCAGGAAACTGGTGTGGGCATCCATACTTATTGAACATCTTGTTGTCAGTTAGATTTAAACCTTCTTTTGAAGTGTTTTGGCATTGCAGATTTATGTGGTAGTTCTGGGATTCTGGGTTCTGCTGTGTCTCAGAGTTCTGTGCCACACACTGTTCAAACAGTGCTGCAGATATACATGAATAGTTACACTTTATTTAATACTTTAAAACAGAGCTCTATAAAAATGCAAATGCTGTGATGTGAGGATAAGACACTACAGCTGCCTCTTGCCCATTTTAGATTTTTCCTTCTAGTTGTTTGGCATAAAGATTGGACCCAGAAAAAAATTAAAATCTCCTGTTTTTTCAAAAAGCAAGGGAATGTTTGCCAAATACCAATCTTGGTAACAAAACTTCCTTATGAAACAGTTCACTGCTTGATTCTAGGAAAAGGTAATTGTTATCTAGTACATTCTGCGTGGCTTGCAGAGCTGATTTTATGTATACATGTGTATAAAATATTTTCAAATATCCTAATTTCAGCAACATGAACTGTTCACAAAAATTTTTCCACGGAGCTTTTTTAACAACCTATCCTATTTTGAAAGTTGTTAGCTTCTGCTTTATTTGATGCATTTAAAGATATTTTCATTTTCACTTTTTAAATGAATTTTATACTCATATCTTTTGTACAAAATACATATGTATATAATGATTTAAAAATGAATAAAGGAGCCTTTCTGCCTTCCTCTAGAAAGATTAAAAATAGGAACCTTTAAGAAGAAACTCTTAGGTCAGGTTTCTGGGAGTGCGATTTCTGAAATGTTTTATCAATCTTTATCAAGTAAAATGCAAAAGCTGTTACCATCATTTCATTCAGTGTTCAAGATGTTGCAAATCTTTTGGTTCATGCTATAGATCAGGAGTTTCTGAAACAATACAAATTCTAGCTCTGTTCTTATTTAAGCCATTTCTTCTATGCCAAAATAGGGGTTCTCCTCTTCTTATCATGAAATATTAACAACCCAGTGGCATACTTGGGATTTTGATGTAGCTGAGAAAAAAGAAAAGGAATGTGAAGCCATCCCATGCATCCAAGTCCAAATGTGGAATTCTCTGTTGTGCACGTGTGGTGAAGTACGTTTTCCCTGTGACTTTGTTTCTTTTTCTTTCTTTGAAATAATTTTTCATGTCAGTCTAATTTGAGCTGTGCTTCTTCATGTTCACACATTTTTATTTTAGTCTTATATGATCTCTCAGTGTGATCACATTAAGAGTTTCATTCTGGTTTTATTAATTCATTTGCTCTTCCCATGATAAATATTGTGCATTGTTGGCTGTGCAAACAACTTGCACCACTTTCTGGAGCTGAAAGCAGAGGACTGACACACAAAGACCAGAGTACAAATAAAAATGCCATTCATAATTTGTTGGCTGACCAAATTAAAAGTAGCCCTTACTAAGAAAGTAAGTGCCCTTTGGAAGCCCCTGTCATTCTGGGCTGTCCAAGGGATTTTTGCAGGCTTTTTAATTGTACTAATTAAGTGGTAGTGTTTGAATAGACTTGAAGTTGCTTCGAATCAAACATTTTTGCCATCAGACGGTTGTGCTTGGAAGGTTCATGTTTTGGTCTGGTTGCAGCCTGCCTGTATTTTGCCGTGCAGGTTCTGCTCCTTAGGGAATTCAGGTCCTGTGTATGCTTGAAGATGAATTTCCCATGCCCTACATCCCTCACCTTTCCCTGAACAACAGAAAAGCTCACTCATAACTAGCAATCTGCTGAGCCTTTGAACTACTGTCTTTAGAAGATGTAAAGCTGGTAATGGGAGGGAAACCATAAAAAAACATGGCTCCTTTCTTTTGTACTAAATTGACTGGAAAACCAGCATCAGCTGTGCTCATTCTGGAAAAGGACTGATTGGTGTGAGGTCTGAGATGACTTTTAAAACTGAGCATTTATGTACACTTAGAAAAAAATCTGTAACATCCAAAATGACATCAGTTTGTTGGAATGTTTTGATGATGTATAGTTGTTTCATATACTTCTAATTTATTAGGAGGTTGTAGTAAAGTGCAAATGTGAATAGACAACGCCAGATAGCAAAGAATAGTCTGAACTAAACATGGCCAATGACCTGATTTTCCTCACTCTTTAAGAGATGGGTTTTGAAAGATTTGCATATTCCTACTTGAAAGTTTTGAGTCTTCTTTCTGATGGGGAAAATGCAGAATGATCAACATCACCTTTAGAAAGCTCTTGATGAGTTGCTATCATTTTCTCTGTCTCCAGCTCCTTCCAAAATCACTTGTTCATCCTCTCTGATATTTCAGCGTTGTCTTCATCTTCTAGTGAATAATAATTGATGTGCATGCTTTTAATTGGGCAGTGGTGCTTGAACAACAAAACAAAACCCCAAACACAGTGCAAGAGGGAAATACAAAGGGTACCTGATCAATTTGGCATTGATTTTGCTACACAAAAATTGCAGTGAGGTTCTACTGAATAAAGAAATCTCTTAAAGCCTGCACTATCAATGCAGAATAGAAATGAGATGGTACCACTGACAGATCAGTGGAGGGAAGGGAAGTTACGGGTAGAAATCTTGATGATATATCAGAGAGCTTAGCCTCACTATTTGCAAGTTAGGGTGTATTTTGGTTCTTTTCTAGTATGGTCATAATTAGATTTATGTACAGGACTGGAAAAGCTTGTTTGCATCACTTCTGCCACTTTTCCCATATTTTCTAGTGTATTAATGGGACACATTGCCTCAAAATTCTTACATTTCCAGTTTGTAGGATGTTTAGTTTATTCTGTCAAATGGATGAACTTCTGCAAACATTTTGCTGAACAGCTTTGATTATGTTAAATCTTCTGTATAGTCTGTTCAATCCTAGAGCACTTTTTTTGGGTCTTAGCTACAATACTGGATACCTTAAATGTCAGTAAACATTTCCTTTTTTTGCTTACTTGTTACTGAGCATACAAAACAAATTCCATGTCAGGAGATCCAGAAGATGATGTGGCATTATATATGTACAGGTTTTTGTTAGCATTCACAAAAGCTAAAGAGCCTTCTTTGTGCAAGTACATATTAAATCCTTTTAAGTATATTAATTGTGTTGAACACACATTTGTTTTATATCACTTAAAAGTTATGGCATTCTAAATTACTAAATTCACAGATACTGGAACAGGAGTTCAACACTGGAGAGAAATCCTTGACTAAATTTACAAAAAAAATCATAAGGAACAGTATTTTCATTTGCTGCAAGAGATGAAATGTGCAGAAAGATAAAAGCTATTGTTTGTCCCCATAGTTAGACAAATAATTTGGAGAAATTGTAAGTCCTTTTAGTCTATCTTTAGAAAAGCTCTCTGGTCAAAGGAGATTTTCTAAGAGCAAAACTGAACACCCTAGTGAATTGCAATCACAAAATCTTCTGTCTGCACAGAAAGGAAAATGGAAGCATGTACCAGTTGAGGTGTGATTTATGATACTCCAAGTCTCCCTACTCCAGAGCCAAACTTCCATTGCTTAATGCCAGTCATTAATGCCTATAAGAACATGCACTTCAGCCTGTGTGAAGAGATACCATCATAAAAATAGGCACTCTTGGACGGTTTCATTCTCATTGGTATAGTGAGATGGGGTTTTTCTTCTGTGTATGTTGTGATTCCTTGGGTCATGGTAATTTCCTGTCTGTCAGAAAAATACAAGATGTGGCCATGACCTTGCGTTGCTCCATTCAACTGGGAAGTGTAATAAAAACAGCTTTGAAATAAAATATTTCTAAGGAAAGGACTTTTTGCCAGTAAAAATGTTGAAAACTACTCTAGTCATCATTTAAATGCCAGAACATATCTATTAATTTCACTGTAATTACCAAGAAAAGAGAAAAGACTAATGGTTTTAGACTTGTGAAGGATCTTGAAATAATATTAGTCTGCTCCAAATTAGCTGTTGGCTTGTTTTCAAGTAATGATTCATGGTGGTATTTTACTTAACTTTTTTTTTTCCTCTTTAATAATTCAGAACTTTTGTTTAATTTGCCAGGCAGTGCTCTATGTGGTCCTTCCATCAGTGTTTCAAAAGTGTAAGGAATACATATATAGCTTCAATTAAACATTTTGAAGAAGTGTATACTTTAAATTGTGTATAAACTTTGCCATCTAAAGCAAGGAGAATCCAGTTGAAGTCTGCTTGATGGCAATCTTCTTATTGACAATTTTGGAGCAGTGTTTAAATGTGGATACACTTGTTGGAGAAAAGCTCAGGGAAAGAAGAATACAAGTGTTTGGAGAGTCTGTAGGACTTGGCTCCTTTATATGCCCTCAGATTTTCCTACAGAGAAGAAGATTTAATTCCTTTTCAAGACAAGTGAATCAAGTAGATGCTATAAAGGAAAAGAGCCAGCTATCCTAGTGGTTGATAATATTTAGTCAGTTGTTGAAGATGAAAGAGGAAAGACATTAGAAGTCATTATTACAGAAATGGGTTTCTAAGGAGCTTTAAACTGAAGATTTGGTCAGTAAATCCTGGGCTCTTATGTGGATAACCATCCCTATGGAGCTGTGAGGATAAGGAGAGGAGGGAAAAGCCCAACAATCCCCTCAGCCTTGGAGATGGTTTTAACGGGATTGTTTCAGTTTCAAACCATCTGTACGTTATAAATGTATAGAAGTTTTAATATTAGCATATAGTGAATTATACAGGATTAGAATAAAATAGAAATAAAACTGAAATCAAATTTCAGTTGGAAGGGACCTGCAAGGACCGCCTGACCCAACTGCCTGACCCATTCAGGGCTGACCCAGTTAAAGCTTCTTGTTAAGGGCATTGTCCAAATGCCTCTTGACCACTGAGAGGACTGGGACATCAGCACCTTCGTGAGAAGGTCTGGTCAGGTGTTTGACCAACTTCTAGATCAAGAAGTGTCCAGTCTAAATGTCTCCTGGCTCTGCCTTGAACCATTCCTGTAGGTCCCAGCAGTGGATCCCAGGGAGAAATCACCTCTCCACTTACCTGTCTCAAAAAGCTGTAGAGAACAATGAGGTCACTTCTTAGCTTCTTCTTCTCCAAGTTAGACAAGTCCAAAGTTCTCAACCCATCTTCCTAGGACATTCTTCCCAGCTCTGTTACTAAACTTTCAAATGAAAATGCACACATTTAAGATGTTAGTAAGATTGGATTGACCTTTTCCCATCCCTGGTGCTGTGATGGAAACATATTTCCCTGTTGTACTCTGGCATGAGCCAGTTTGTCCATGGAAGTTGTCAAAACTCCATTACTTTTGCAGAGTAGGTTAAAAAAGATAAATATTGATTTCTTAGCAGAAAAGAAGTGAATGAAATGCTGGCTTAGTTAAGTATATAGGGTTTGCCCCACTCTATGGGATTTTATCCGGTGGGCGTAGTGCAGGTCAGTAAAGCTTAAACTTTTATTCTAAATTTAAATCAGGTAGAGCAAGAATCACTCAGGCAACGATTTTATTGTTAACACCTTCCTTACAATTGCTTTCCTCACAGAAATGCAATCTGGTCTACTCCTATTTGCTGTGAAAATAGAGCAGATGCTCAGTTGGAATTGAAGAGGTAGGTAAGAACACAGGAAAAGCAGATAAGAACTTTTTTAAAGCTTGATGTTTCAACTGTAAAAACATGAATTGACATCTGTAACAGTTGCCAAATAGCATATCAATTTTTGGTCTGCTATGTTGCATTTTGCTTAATTTTAAGCAAAAGAATAGTCATATGTACAATTAAGAAAAGCTGTAACATTGACATTTCACACATTTTAATGGGATGAAATAGCAGTTAGTTTCAGATAATTTCATCCTTATAATCTAGACATTAAAAAATATAAAATCTATTTGGAATATTCCTTGATATTTTATGTGGGGAAAAAACCCATGAAAATTATTGCATTCTTCCTGGTTTTAATAAAACCTTTAAAAAGCAACTTACCAGAAAACTGAATTCTCTTATCTCCTTCACAACATCATTTTGCTGTAGGTTGTCCTGTTCCTTAGACATGCAAACAAGTAAAGCTAAGTGCAGACAAATGCAATGAACACTGCATGTTTCAAAAAACATCTAGATACAGTTCATTATTAAAATAATGGAAAACTGCTCATCATAGCAAAAAATTAAATTGGGAGGCTTATAAAAACTTTTTTGGCAACTTAATCTCTTGGATTTGTTGTCTGAGTGATTGTTAAAATGATAAAGCACGTAGATGTTTTATCTGATGCAACAGCAAAAGCTAGCTTGGTATTTAGGAGCAATTCAGATTGTTCTCTTGGGTCAATGACATTCTGAAAACATGAAGATTTTCTTCCTGTGCAGGGATTTAGTTTGTATTGTATGGTCTGATGGAGAATGTACAATATGATGCATATCTCATTCTATCCTGCAGGGATTTAGCTTATCCAGGAGTATAATAATGACAAAAAGCTATGTTTTATCACTTCTAGTAACCAGATCTACCAACAAAGGGAATAGTTTCCCTCTGGCAAAGTAAAGCATTGAGGTTAAATACCTCATAATCCTTGGAAAGGAGAGTCCTTTTTCTTTTTTCAGTAAACAGCTATTTATTACAACTTATCATTTTTCACTCCAGCAAATCTTTAAGTGAAAAGCGGGAGTGCAAAATTAATCTGTTGTCCTTTGCAGGGCCGGGAGTAGGACTTCAGTGATCCTTATTGGTTCATTCAATCTCAGGACATTCTGTGATTCTATATTATGTAAATCTTTTATGACAAATATCAGTGAGCTACATATTTATTTTCAAATTTTTGTGAAGCTCAGCACCAAAGTGATGGTGCTGGATATCACTGCTTGGAGAGCAGCTTCTGCTTCCCTTTGCTCCTGTCTCCCAGGAATGAAGCGGAGGAGAAGCACCCACACTGACAGTTTGGGATTTATCCAATGCTGTTTGTTGTTTCCTTACACCTAAAATAGGGCACTAAAATCTCAGCAGTGCCTTTGTGCTGCCCCATGTCAGGCTGGTAGGCATTAATTTCAGCTTAAAGTCTAACTGGCTTGTTCCTCCAAGGAAAAAATAGGAAAAGCCCTTCTATATCCAAGTTCCAGTCTCTACATCTGCACATGGTAAAACAGACATAAATAGCAGCTAAGTGAAATGGCATAAATCAGAAATCAAATGTTTAGCCAGGGCAATATCCAGAATTGTAATAGCAATACTAGGAAGGTAATGTTTGGATAAGTTAGTACAAAGATACAATTTTGAATGTGTTGATGTTTTTTAACTGACTCAAAAAAACCCCCAAAACCCAGCAGGCATTACTGCCAGTGTAAGCAGGAATGTTGCTATTTAAAATCATATTAATCTCTTTCAACCTCTTAGGTTATTGATACCTGCCTTTTAACACTTTCTTGAAATGATGGGTGCTTCATAACAGCTAGAAAACTCTTCAAAGTATGCTTCAAAGCACAGCCTGTTTTCCTAATTTTCTATTTCACGGCTACATTGTGCAGAGTTTCTTGCACCCACTAAGGAAGCAGTAAGCATTGATTCCTTGGGGTGTGAGGCTAAGGCCTTGCTTACATTGATACCTTTCTCACAACTGAGGTTTGTGAAGAAAGCCTGAAAAAGAATGTCTTGAAATATCTAGATGCTTTATTGTCCTCTGGCACATTCTGAATGCCTGAAAGGCATTAGATTAATGAAACATGCTGCATATGAAGTAAATCAGCCATCATATTATCCCATGCTGAGGAGCATGTTTTGAAATATTGCTTTGTGCTGTGTGATATCCAGGTGACATGAATTTTATGAACTAGATTTCATAATACATAGGATTTCCAAAAGCTTGGTTTGCACTTTCCTGCTTGAAATTAGGACCAAACTCCCCTCTCTGATATACCCTGTTAACTTCTATGAGTAAACTCATTCAGTGCTGTAATCAGAAGGAGACTTTGGCTTCCCTGGGATTCCAAAGTCAGGATGTTGCCATGTGGCGCAGGGTGTTCCCCTCCAAGAAGCTCAAGCATTGGTTGTCGTTTTTCTCAGATGGAAAAAGATATAAAGCAATCATATTTTTTATAGCTGTGAAGTGCCCCTATTCGAGTAGGCTTGTACACAAAGGAACAAATGTTTTCTGCTACCTCACTGTTCAAAATACTGGTAAGAAACACTGAGGTTAAGTGCTTATTTAGGCTGGAAAGATGAATAATTAGAGGTGTAGTAGTCCAGTCCACAGCTGATCAATCCTCCTGATACCCTGTTATTTATTTCCTAGAGTAAACTTGCTGGTATAACAGCAGCCCTTTTTAAAGACACCATTCCTCCTTTTCAGCATGTTACACAGAAGGATGCTGGGCATCCAAAATACATTTCATACTGAAAAATAACTGGGTATTTTTACCAATCTATTTAGCTTTTCTTTATGTATTTCTTGTGTGATGTTCAGACAAAACTTGCCACTAGGAAAGGACAGGATGAAGCAAAGCATGTGTTAAGGAGGGGCTGACACTCGCAGTAAATGGTGCTAGAACAGAGCCTGTCCTTTTCTTCCTCTTTCCCTTTTCCCCTCTTGGTGCAAAGTGTTTGTTAGATTTTAATCAGTGTCTGCAGTTTGTGCAGTAACTTGGTTGTGCTGGCCTTGTCACAAACAACTGTGATTGTCACTTTCTGCTATCAGACTTATGAGAACTAAGTACAAAGGGAATTTAATACACAGATCAACTTGGCTTTTGTCCCAGCAAAAGAGTGGAATTCACCATTTCTTTCTCATGAAAACTGATGAGGTCTCTTGTCCACGCTTTTTTTTGGAGGCCAATGGTGTTACTTAAACTGGCTCAATGAAAATATAATACTTCAAAAATTAGATACAGCAGCATTAATTAGGTGGGAAAGATCTGGTTTTGCCATGCATTTCTGTATTTTGGAGCATAACTAAAGAATTTTGGGGTATAATTTTCAGGGATAAATTTTCCTATTGACCAATATAATAGAGTCATCACAACAGCTGCAAGGGATTGGTTACACTGCTGGAATTCACCCGGGTGTACCCAGGTTTTTTCAATGCATGCTTTTCAAAACAAAACAGTTTGATAGCAGGTGTGACCTTTAACCCTCCCTAACTTTGAAGAACTTATCATCATCATTTGTTCAGCACTGAATATATTTTGCAGGTGGAGGAAACAGAGGGAAATGTAGTTTGGTTTTGATGGGACAAAAAGGGTGGGGAGGATGAGGAATGGTTGTGTTGGTATTTTTACCCACTTTGTGTAAACCAAATTAGGCAAAATTAATTTTAAAGTAGCCCTATGCAGAAGAAGACAATTTTATCTGCTAATATAAACTGGAATTGTCACAGAAACCTTTATACAAGTCAGCATAAATACAAAGCCTGTAGTAATCATTGTTGTTGGGTGGCTCTGCTTGTGCCAAAGCATTGTCTGATACTATTACTCGTGGCAGAGCCCATTATGGCACAGACAAAAACAAGTGACTGAATATATATTGAAATTCAGATCTTTACAAATGAAAGCTAGAAATTCATGTTTGAATCACCTTACTAACAATAAAAATGTCTGTTTATATTTCTCTCTCATCTGTAAACCCAGGAGTTTATGCTGCAGTTAAAAAAATTGTTATTCTCAACACTGTGGCTTTGCGCCCTTTTCCATACAGTCTTGAAGGCACATTCAGTATGTGCTCTGCCTTGGTGCAAGTTCATGAAAGGGCTGTCTGTTTAAGCATTTCTCTTCATCCAGAGTCCTCTTATTGCTCACTTCAGATTCAAATTGAGTGAGTTTTGACTTCAGTGTCTAGTTTCTGATCTTCCATTCTAGCCTGAGTTGGGAAAAGTTGGTTTTGTGGTTGAGGCTGTAGATCAGACAATGAACAGTGCCTCAAGCCTGCCACAATTTCTTTTCAGCCTTGAGGAATTTATTGTTCAAAGTAATTTCAGAACTCATTTCAGTTGGGTTTCATAGTTTCATAGTCTGTACATTCTGGCTGCTCGTGAGTCTGTTGTAGTGCTACTGGAAATTTTTAGCATCAGTTGGAAAATTTGGTATGGTCGGCACCTCTGGAAGTCAGATTTATGCACCTGGTCTGAAGGTTGGTGCCACTTCATAGATTTAATCTTTTGTGGCTGCATTCAACAGATCACCTTTGCCTATGCCTTTCCTTAATCCTTGAATTACTCTGCAATTGCACATTGGTTATTCTTGCTTTTCCCCAACTTCCTCGTGGCTGAAAGGAGCAAATCTTACTACTGTGTAGTAGTAAACAACTCTTACTACTTTGAAGAGCTGCAGAGGATTAAGTTCTGAAAATCTGAGGAGTCTGAAGTTTGAACTGTTTATCTGTGTGTGAAAGCATACAAATCTATGCTTTGGCAATCTCAGTGTGATGTTACTAAGTGATCCATTTTATGCAATAACTGCTTCTTAACTCAGTGCTTTCCATACTTTCTTTTAGAAGTAATATTACATGTGTCCTTGGTAAAACAAATCCATAATTTAACTGAAGCTGTTGTATGGTTACAATTTCGGAGTGATTTTATGTCACATCCTTGATATGCAGATTCTTTCTGCATATTCCTTTTTTTTAAGTGAGATTTATGTGAATCTTTCTGGTTCAAGTAGCTAAGAAATTGAAGTGCCCACTGAACAGCATTAGATAAGAATAATTTTTACTTGGGTTTGCTATCTCCTCCTCAAAGGAATATACTTTATATTAGATTTTTAAGATAATAAAAATATTTTGTAGAGGTGTCCTGTGTCATTCTGCTTCCTGTATTATGGCAAGAACAGCATTTATGGCCAAAATAATTTTTTGTAATGGAATTACAAAGGACAACTATGGAGTTTTGTGAATTACAGTCAGAATAATGGTGTTGTGGTTGTCTGTTTCCATCATATGCAAACTTTGTCATGATTTTCAATAGTATTGAATTTTTATCGTATTAGTTTATTTGGTCTCTTGTTGGAAACTGGAAAAACCTTTGGAATAGTAATCCCAAAAATCAGCTGCATAAAATTCCACTTTTGAAAACCCAGCTGTCTGTAGCTGTAATTATTCTCTGAACTACTTGTTTGCAAAGACTCAATTGAATATGATTGTGAGCCTTTCAAAATAATTAATATCCTAAAATATCTGATTTTTTATAGTTTATTTGCTTACCCATGTATGCAAATAATTAAACAAATTGGTATGTGCATGCGTATTTCATGCATTCTCAATTACTCTCTTTTTTTCTCTTCTTTCAGGCCAGCCAGACCATTCAAGTTACCAAAAAGGTAAGGTTCAGTGCTGAGAATTGTGGAATTATAAAGGTGGTAGATGAGGTGATGGCAAAGCTGTTATCCCCCATACAAAGCAAGAATAAGGAATATGCAAAGAAAATAATAAACATTCAAATTAAATCAGATTTTGAAAGTATTTCTTTAGGCAGTGGTTAGTAAATTTCTGCAACTGCCATAGGAAGGGAGGCAGATAGTATCAGCAAGGTCAAACAACATTTAGAAGAACTGATCTGCAGTGGGTCCCTAAATAAATGCTGAAACATGTAGCCAAGGCCAAGTTCTCTAACATCCCTAATAACATATCTGTGAATCCTGGGGGAACAGGAAGGGGATAAAACATGCAGGATATCCAAACTCAGGCTCTATTTACAGACAGAAAAGCAGTCCCCTCATTAATACTACGCCAGAATTTAAAAATCTATACAGATTTCAATGCTTCTTGTTTTCTACTGTTTTAGGGCAGTTTGATTACAATCTGTGCCTGGATACTCCATGCCTCAGTACTTTTTTGATTAAGTTACTCTGAGAAGTGGCTTGGTTGTATCACCAATAGTGATAAACAAACCTGAGAGACAAGTTCAGAAAATTTCATCTTAGTAGTTTTTAATTTTTCCTAAAATCCCATGCAATCTAGAGCACTGGGTTTGGGTTGTTGAGGCTTTGTAGCGTGACAGGGTCAGAGAAATGACAGAGTGTTGTATCTAAAACTGTCAGTGCATCAGAGTGGCAGCAAGAAGCCATCTCAAATGAAAATACATCAGAAACACAATCCATCTTTAGGATTTGCTTTCAGTAAAGAGCAGGCCTGTTTGTTAAGTACCTGTTTTGAGTTACAGAAATCTGTGTGTTGATATGATTTGGGTCACACAAATACCCGCTGTTGATAGTGACTTTTTTACAATACAGAAACTATATATGGTACATTTCTGTCTCTACAAGCCGGAGGAGTGGTTGAACCTGAGGACATTTGTATATAGGAGCTGAATTGGAAAGCTTGTCACTAGCCACATATTATGCTTAAAATAGGAAAAGAACCTAAATATTCTCTTTTTTACCTTCTCATTTTGAAGAAAACATCTGAGGTCTCGGATCACCTTTAGACAAATTGGTTGATAAGAGTGGTGCTTTTAGTAGTGCTAAATATTGATTGACTTACTGTATCTCCTAAGCATTTTGAATGACTTAAAGCATGATTTTAAAAAAAACCAAACAAACCAATCAAAAACCCAACTAAAAACATACCAAACTCTTTTAGGTGTGTGAAAAACATCAGGAGGAAATAAATTAATGAAAGCTATATGCATTTTAATGGTACATGGCTAGCTTAAATTACTGCCATTTGAACAGACTGAAAACAGGGCATAATGGCATAAAAAGTGATATTTCCACTCTGTGTCAAAGTTATGTGAGTTCATCATTCAGTGCTAGAATAGTTTGGATGAAAAAAACAAACTAGAAGGGATAAGTGTGGCTATATGTCTAGGTCATTGCACAACCAAAAAATAGTTTTAATTAGGGCATCCAAAAGTGGGAGGTTTTATCCTGATTTTAAAAAGTACTAAAGGATGTGCTTAGCACTAAGGATATCCTTTCTGAATGTGATTCCTCCATTGAGGACTTGATTTAAGTATTTTCCCCTTGGACTCAGGCATTTTCAAGCAAGTGGTTGTTTATGCCCAATCTGTCAGGGTGGTGGCTTCCTCCTCACAGAGAAAAAAAAATGTGACTAAACTTATATCACAGCTTTTTAATGGATAAAAAATAAAAAACCTGCCATTTCTTTAGTTATGTACAGTGGGTTGGGATTGACACTGGTTGCAACTTGGTTGGAGCTAGAGCCCTCAGCAGCACTAAATAATGCTTAGACAGGTAAAATTAAAAACAGAGTGGTCAGTCCTTTTGTCAGCCCAGGACAGCTCTGCTTATCTGAATTTCAGTATATGGTAAAAGAAACAGGAGAAATTTTCAGGTGTAAACAAGCACTCTACTGTTTTCTGTATGTGGCTTATTATCACATTAAACATTTGGGACAGTTTCTTTTACAGCTGAAAGAATTTACTCATTTAAGAGTGCTGGGCTGAGAATAGAGCTGTAGAGACAACGTGTCAAAGTGTTGTAAATCTGGCACTAGTGATGCATAGGAAAATAAATCTTTTGGGTATAACTTTTATGACTTCAGAGCAAATGTCTGTAATGGTTAGTCAGTCTAGCTTGGTGTTTAGAAAAACATTTAGTCCTTTAAATAGGAAAATTCTATTAGGTCATTTACTTCACTTCTACTCTGTACAATTGCTCATTTGGCAAGCTGCCCCTTTGTGATTGACTTTAATGAAAACTTTGACTTCAGATTGCTTTTCAAGCTTTTGCTAATTAATCTCTTGTGTGAGCATGTCAGAATTATTCCATGTTTACTTAATGGCAAATGGAGAAACACCCAGTGCTTTGCATTTCCTTGCTCCTCAAAGGTCTACTTAGCCCCCTAGAGGTGCCTATTTCCACAAGCTATGGAAAAACAGGAATAAACTTGCTCATGCAATTGATTTTGCAGTCAGAGCACTGGGAACCTGCTGCTGGAGTGGAAAGATGGACAATTCCTCCCTTCTTAGCAGCAGGAGAGAACATTTTGGTTGGGCTTATAGTTGTATTGTGATTAATTAGCAAGTTGCTCTTAAAACTGAAAAAGAGCCATAATCTTTTAAGACAGTTGAAATAAAGGAGCTCTCTGTTAAAAGCTTTCATGTTATGCTGCTTGTAGGTTGCAGGCTGAGGAGAAAATAAGAGTGGAGATCTTCTTGATCAATATTTAATGTGTACAGAGACCATTCATATAGAAGGATTCATAGCCTGTAATTACTTTTCTAATGCCTTTATGGGACTTCCTATAGTATCTTTGTTCCCAGTATTAGACAGTGTTGCTTTTGAAGCATGAACTCTATGAATTCAAGTCTTTATTGTAGAAAAATAATTTAGAAATAAGATTTCTTGCTTTCACTTAATTTTCTGAACATTTCTCTTGAATTAACAAAAAGATGTTTTACATAAATAATGAAAATTACGTTTGCATATAACAGATCTTCCACTCATAAAATTTAGAATGAACTAGGTGTTAAAATCCAAGGATAAATGCTATACTGTAAGACTAGTCAGTTAATGTTGGTTTATGTATCGTGTTGGCAGCCCCTTGCATCTTTGAACTACAACAGATTTCATGGATTATGAGTATGTAGAGTTTGAAATTTTTTTTAATGACTGTTTTAAAAATAGAGGAAATGCTTTCTTTGGGTTCAACTTTAAAACAGATCTTTTTCTTTCTTAAAATGCTTAAGTTCGGAAAAAAATACCCAAGTAGTGATGTTTTCTCTCATTAAAGTTTTGACAAAGTTTTTCTACTGGTTTGCAATCATGGATAAGCTTGCATTTTTGTCAGAATCCTGGGGAAAAATAATATTCTGACCTGAAAAGCTCTTTAGAGAAGTATGGATTATTTCTGTGTGCCGCTGTTGTTGCTGTAGCACCTCTCCCTGCTCCTCTCCTGTAGCTACGCCGCGCTCATCGCCGACTGGCCCGTCGTGGTCCTGGGCATGTGCACTGTGCTCATAGTGGTGTGTGCCCTCGTGGGAATATTAGTTCCAGATCTTCCAGATTTCTCTGATCCACTGCTGGTAAGTCAATATCAATCAGTTCTACTGTCAAATAAGTATTTTTTGCTTGCTATTTTTTCCAGTGGAACCAGTGAACAGCAAATGCAAGTACAGCAATTGATACAGTATTAAATCTAGACATTCAAGCAGCAAATGAGAATACAAAGCTGCAATTGCCATCAGAGAATGTTACCCGCTAGTTTCTGTTCCCTCTGCATTTTGCTAAAGGCATGTGTCCTTCAACAGAACTGCTTCAGACTGAATAATGTAAATTCATCCCAGTTTTAGATGCACAACACAGATCATACATTCTCAGGTTTCAAAGAATGAGGGCCAGGATCTGTTAAAGGAGAGGGGATTTTAAGTGCCTTCTGGGGATGAAGTGATAGCCTTATTCAAAGGCTAAAAGTAATTTTTATCAGATTCTATTAAATATTGCACTCATTTTTTACTTTTCATTAATTATCTTAAGCAGGGTTTTTTATTGAAAATGTGGCATTTAATTATTATCCTCAAATAAAAATAAACTGTTCCTGTAAGTTATTGGTATTTATAGTATAGTATGTGTATCTGTAGATATCCATATGTAATGGGTATTTCTTTAAAACAGCCAAGTTGAAAAATTTTGTTTCAAAGTCACTTTGAAAATTATTTAAATATTTTCCTTATTCTTGGAGAAATAGAGAAGAAATACCTGACAGTTTTTAATCATATTTAATCAATAAAGAGTGATAACTGAGATACAGAAGAGGACTTTGTAGAATGCCCTTCCTCTGAAAACCAGGTGTTGAACATTTGATGGACTAAATCATCATCTCTTCTCAGGGAGAGCAGTGGGACGTGCAAGAATTCTTAATCCCTTGTCACTCTCTGCAAGAGTTGGTCATTATTTTGTCTGACTTGTCATACAGCATTTTACCCCTAAAAGTAGATGCCTGGAGTAATTATGCTTCATAATGAAAACTATCCATCACTTTGATCGTGTTTCCGCTCTCCTGTTTGAGCTGAAGAATGAAAAGCATTAATGGAATTTTGTGCTTCTCTTCCCTTAGGGTTTTGAACCCAGAGGGACAGCCATAGGACAGAGATTGGTCACGTGGAATAACATGGTGAAAAACACAGGGTACAAAGCAACACTTGCAAACTATCCTTTCAAGTATGCAGATGAGCAAGCTAAAAGGTAAGGCTTTATAATAAAAATGAATTTTGTTTTATTGATGGTTTTGTACGTACATCATGTTTTCACCAGTGCCCTCTGAAGTCAATATACATACTGCCACTGATTACAATAAATATGGACTCTAATATTCTACAGTTCTTAAGGTCTTTCATATCAGGCTAGATACTTCCTATTTCAAGCTTTTAAAAAAATATGATTTTACTTTTCTCTATGGATATTTTCAGTACTGGACTCAATGTCCTTTCATTTAAAGTCTCTATTAATTTAAAGAAAAATTAAATTACTGTTTTGGTTTTTTGTATACCAAAATCACATCGGTAAAAATATGTTTTCTCATATGTTAGAACTGTTAAGCTGTGTGACTTGTTTGAATGGTACTTCTTTTAATAATTTCTTTACTAAGGTAAAGCAAAACTCTTTATTCTGGTTTAGTCATCAAGATGACAGATGGTCAGATGATCACTATGAAAGAGAGAAGAGGCAAGCAGACTGGAACTTCCACAAGGATACCTTTTTCTGTGATATTCCAAGTAAGTGAGAAATGATACAAGGAAGGCTAAAAATTTCTGACAGTTCAGTTTTCTGAACTCTTCTCTATATTTTATGCCATATTAGAAAGATATTTTTCACTTAATATATATACACAATATGCAGAATGCAAATGCAGAAATCTTAATAAAATTGGCTGAAACGTTTCAAAGTAATTTTCAAAATTATTTCAGTATTTGCCATATTGGTTCTATTCTATTGGCTTTTCCTCAGAATAAACTGTTTGCTTGAAGTGCTTCCTTTAACTGTTCCCATTTCCTGTGAGGAATTTTATTAATTCTTGGTAGTACTCAACACTGTAAAATCAGTGTTTTGTGTGTGGCTAGAGATGTTGTCCTTAATTCACACATGGGAAGAAGTTGTGTTTTGTCCATGCCATTAACTTTATTCTTAAAAACCTAAATCAAAATACTTTTCCTGTATATGTCCTAAAGGCATCCACTAGTTTTATTTTTTACAGAATACAGAGGTTTGTTTATGGGGGAAAAAATACACACAAAAAAAGCCCAACAAAGAAAACATCCCCATCAAAGAAACAGAAAAATAAAATGTCCCCACCTTAAAGCACTGTAGGCTTATAAAGCTGACTAAGTTAAACTAGAGGACAAAAAATACAAAGTCTTTTGACTTCTTACAAGGCACGCTGCAGAGCTTTGATAAGTCCTGTTCTGGCAGAGAGATGCAGATCTTGCCTCTATTTATAGAAGGACCTGAGCTCTTTTGTGGCTACTTCCTCATGTGACAACTGATAACAGAGCACAAAAAACACAATTGTGAAATTATTTGTTTGGATTACTTGGTCTAAGAGAGCAATGACAAGGAAAAACAGGGCTGAAGAATAGATTTTTTTTTTTTTTTTTTTTTT